>NW_019091447.1:311161-331745 GCF_001949145.1 Acanthaster planci
TTCTTTAATTGTTTTAATGATGAGGTCAGAGTGAACAGAGCCTACTTTTAACCCTCCTTCCTGTGAGTCGACTATGACCATGTGGATCACACTAACAGCAGAAATATCTCTGTTTGAACGCCTGGACAGTAATGTATTCAATATTTGGCTGCTAACAATGAGCATGAGTTTTCATAAACCTAACCCCTAAGCCACGGTCCATCTGAATCAGAGCAACTAGTACCCTACCTGGACAATTCTATACATTACTTGTTTAAAAGGTCTATGGGCTTCCTTTCTTGTGGTCACTGTGTAAACTTTAAGCACTGGGGTTCTTCCTTGTTTGGTTAAAATTTGGGAAGTCCAAAATTGGCTAAAATGTTAGTAATCTGAAAAATGCCCATGAAGCATGCAGAGGTACATAAGTGTTATTACTCACTTCCTAGGCCTGTGCGTAGCCTTATCGCCTCACTATATGGACCATCACCAGCTGCAGTACGTGCTAGGACTTGGAATGAGTACAGTGTGCAGGGTACCAGTCCGCTGATTTCAGCTTGCCTCTCATACGAAGGGGTGTTTTCAGTAATATCTGCCCCTCCTCTTTCTAGATCCAGTAGTCGGTACCCGTATCCTGTGATGACACCCCGGCGACCCAGGCAGGGTGGTGGCTGCCACTCGAACCTCAGTCCTTGTTTCTGCCTTGATGTGTTGATAACATCACTTGGAGGTTCTGTGGGCACTGTACAAAAAGTCATACTACATAATTGCAAATAGATGTACGCGTAAATGCACTACCTCATCAATAATATCACTCAACTGAGAGCAATTCAGTGAAAATCAACGGAAATCTCGCCAAAAAGAAACGTATAAACTACACATAACGTTTATGTATTTGATTGAGTGTGTTCTTTGAAGCGCGTGAACACACAGTTCATGTTTTGAAGGCATTCTAAATAATGCATTCAAACACTCAAAGACAAAAAGTTTCGAAGACTTTGACATATTCGCATTGCGTTTGTGGAGATATAAATATCTGCCTGGCGTTTTTGATTAATTCTTTTTTTCTTGTTCATTCTTTTTACTGCGGAATGGATGTAGGACCAATATGGACGTAGGACCAATTGTGAACACCAATGATATGTACCGGACCAATGAAACGCTGGATCCATGGCGCGCAGGACCGATGGAAAGTAAAATCAATGGAACGTTGGAGCAATGTTACATAGGACCATTGGCACGTAGGTCTATTGATATGTAGCACACAGGACCAATAGTGCGTAGGCCCAATGCGCGTAGGCCCGATGGTACGTATAGGTCCAATTAACAACACGTAGACCCAACGGCACGTGTAGGTCCAATGGCACGTAGGTCCGATGACACTAAGGACCAATGGAACTTACAAAAAAATGGCATGTTGGAGCACTGGGACTTTATTGATTTGTTCCCATCCCTGATATGTAATTTCTACCTGCTTCTGCTGTGATTCCATGAACAAACAATTCATCTCCCTCTCCAGCTGATGTCCTGGCTGCTACATAAATGGTGTAATTAGAGTACGGTGAAAGGCCCGTAATACTGTACTCAGTGTCTGCCGTTGTCCCAGCAACTATTCGATTGCTGACCTCGGTTTCACAATTCACCATCCGAGTCAAACTGTAGCTCAGAGTGTAGTCGGTTATGATACAGTTGGCAGACGGTCGATTCCAACTTACTTGCAGCATTGTTGGGTAGCCATTCACAGCATTAGCAGACAGACCCAAAACTCATTTGGAAAATACAGAGAAAAGAATAAACCAGAAATCTGTGGACTGCTAAGTATTGGGGGACATGAATATAGGCGTAAATGTAGTTCGTTTGGTACTTTAAAACACATGCTACACTTACGGTCACATTACATTACATTAACGAACTGGGTGTTGTTACTGAACGAAAAACTAAAATAAGCTCCACTTGCTGTTTATCAAAATCACCGAAAGAAGTTGGACTTGTCTCTCTTTTCAAAATTTGCTTTACACTTGCTCGACACTGTTGCCCTCAAAGTGTCGAGATTTCTAATAGATAAACATTTCAAAAATACACACAAGCTTTCAAGGCCAAACACCAATTCAGATTGGTGAGGTTTATAACTACATTCATTTGGAGACTTACCAACACCGCTCGGGGTTGTCACCTCTTGAGCACTGCCGTAAGGTCCAAGGCCAATGTCATTGATAGCAGCCATCTTTATACTGTATGGTCTACAGGGTTTAAGCCACCCCGCAGTTCTTGTTGCGCGGTAATGAGTAGGGTGAGACTGGGATCCACGAATGGAGATGTCAGTCACTGACACGCGATATTGATAGGATGATGATGGGCCGTTCACCTCATCACACGGGATTTCATTCCAGGAGTAACGTAATGTAGTGGATGTAGTCTCCAGCACAGTCACTGTTGGTAGAAAGCTTGGCTCTGTCGGCACCAAAACACAAAATACAATCAGTTATATTGATACTGAATAAATATGTCATCTGATAGGGGGCCCACAACCATGCGTTACTGATTATTGAGAATACCCCTATCAGTATTCATCATGTTATCCAAGTCTTACAGCTTCAAGATGTTATGGGGCATTGTGGCAGCTCTTAGGACGTGAAAATCTGCAAAGGTTTCGACAGGCCAATGGTGGGGGTGAATCTTTACACTACAAGTGCTGTTTAATCTCGGTCCAATTTCTTGATCCTCATCTTCTAAACACCGCTGCTGCGGTGGTGATAAATTAACACCTCAGCAACATCAGAGGAGTGCACCCGACTGGTGTAGTCTTCTGCAACACCAAGGGTGTTAAACAGACACCAAATAAACATCACATTGTTTGCAGCATGTCTTTTCAAGTAAGATATAGGGAAAAACTGACAGGAGATTTATTTATTAATAATTTATTTCATGATTAAATAGTGGCTTTGCATAATTTCTGAAATTATGTTTGTCGGCTTCATTAAGAATACAACCAACCTATTGCACTGGTTTCTCCATAGGCCTCCAGTGCAATTGAATACCCCGCTGAATTGCCAGCAACCACGGACACCGAGTACTCAGAGTAGGGTTTCAAGTTGTCCAGGGTCTCAGAAGTGACACTGCTTGCAACAGTTTGGGAGACGGTAACAGGATTGGAGATGTTCGTGCTACATGCTTTTATCCTAGTCAGTGTATATCTGATGATGTAGGCATCAACTGGACAGTGGTTGGCTGGCTCAGTCCATGTGACTACAAGTTGATTGTGAGAGGTACCGACGGGTTGGGAAATTTGCAGTGAGCTGACTGGATCTGGGGCTGTAGAACAACACAAAACAAATCACAGACAGGATGATCGATCACGTTGTGACCACGTAGTGCAGTGTTTTTGTCGTTGCCTTCTTGTGGTGTCCTGCTTAGCCTAGGTGTAAGCCAAATCGGCCAGGGGCTGATATGGGTATACATTCTACTTATTTGAGCTTCCTGTTAAAATTTCGGTTTTTTTTTCATGAAAGCCTCAAAATATTCCATCATTTCATCTGGGTACGAGTACATCAAGTTTGCATGTATCCAGTAATACTTCAGAAGTGAGAGGTCAGTTTTCGGCACAACATTTCTCTTTCAAATAAGGCAATTAAATATCTACAGCTTCCGTAAATTAACATGCTAGTGACCACAGCACCAAGGGCTTTTTTTGAAGCTGAATTTTTATAAAGTAGGGAAATGAACTTCGAATATAATTGCAAACTCGACATCTTTTGGGCAGTTTTTTTTCAAGCGCACCCGGATCAGGGTTTATTTTAGGGTTCAGCACCTTTTGAGCAAAAGCATGATGAATTCTAGCAGTTGTATTTAAGCAGCCACATCTCGGGCATTTCCTATTTCAAAGTACTAGATTCAACACTGGAAATAAGGAAGCAAGGAAACCCGACGCACTCACCTTCTTCCTCAATCCTTAGCTCAGCCAGTTGTAAGCAATTGTTCGAAAGCTCCACACTGACGTACCGAGCCCTAACGCTGGGATTGGCCACGAAATGAATCGTCTGTCCGTCAGGAGAGGCTTGACTGGAGCTGACCGCCGATCCGATCTGTTGGTTCTGTGAGTGAACTGAATTCACCCCAGCTCTCACTACGGCTCCGGCTAATCGATCGCCTGCGATGACAGAAGATAAACAACCCTCAAAACTTCAGCCAAAGCGTACGAGACCAGCTACTGGGACTGCCACCAAGAGTGCATTTCCAAAACCAATGTACATTTTTGAAAATTTGTCTTTACGACATCTTTTTGGAAGCTCATTTACACGATAAAGTTACAAGGTCACGAATTATTTAATTTCCAAGAAAAACTCGTTGAATTTAAGCTGCTTTAATGATGACATCATAGCTTAATGGTTGTCAAGTTAAAATATTAACAACGTTAAAATCAATTACATCGTAGGTTCTAAGCCCCGCCAACTATCTTTCCCTTACCGGTATGCAAATATAATATAACTTAAATCAGGGTTTCTTAAAAACAAAATAATTTTAAAAATTATCTCTACAAACAAACTTGGGAGATCTGTAATTCCTCAAAAAGGAAAACAACCAAAATCTAAACTTGCTCCTCCGAAAGTTTACTGCGACGTCCAAGAACACCTTTAATGATTTACCATAAAGGTGTAAACTTTGGAAGTTGAAGGAGCATTAATGGTATTATGCAAGCAAATATGAACATTCCCGACTCATGCAGCTCTTTCACTGATGATGACTGGGTGCTTCTGCTCGGGGCAGATGGGGACAGATGTAGACTTGGAAAGAAAAACTTCTGTTAATTAATAATTAATGAATTAATTTTCGACGCTGTTTGATTCTCTATACAACAGAAAATAATGTCAAAGATTAAACAAACTACCCTGACCATAGTTGAGAGAAAGAGATTTTCATTCTGGGATTATTCTGAGATTAACTCAGCGAAATGTACTTTTTATACAAGCTTCTTTGTCCTTTGGGAGTTTGGAATTTTGGTGATTGCCTACTCCCTTTAGCAAGTACATTTTCTTGATAGAGGATGGTTCTTTCATTACTCAGTTCAGCAAAGTTCGGAAGCCATAGCAGCAGGGCTTGCAAAGACTTTATACATTCCTTTCGAATGCAATCTACAGTGCCTTACCGTATCCGTCGAGTCTATTGACAATGGTGATCCTTTCCACGCAGTAGGTAGTTACAAGATCAACTCTCCACCACTGGTATCCGCTACACTCTGAAAGAATTACAAATTATGATCTCTTCAGGGGATTTGTCTGTCACTGCTGTTGCGTGTGCTATCGCAGTGGTGTGTGTAGTCTTGGCCCAAGACGTCAGTGATCGATAGCCGATCGCCGCTTGCGCGGGAATGTTTTTGTAAATTGGGACGCCTTCTAGAGCACCCAAAGACTAACCCTACCAGCTCACACTAATGTCTTGGGAATTTGTAGCACTGGCTTATGTTTTTCTTTGTTTTCCCCAGCTTTTCCTGGGGAACCAATCAACAGCAATTATCAATATATGCATATACGTTCATGACGTCATTCGGCCGAGAATTGAAAATAAAAATGGCGTCCTGATCTAGAGGCCTGAAAATTTCCGCATAAAATGTCGTGTTTAGGTGGTTGTAACACGCCAATAGATAATTTGTACAACTTTCCTGTAGTTACAAGACCTTCCAGTACTTAATTCCTCGAATCACCACACGCACACTGCATGCACCGTTCACGTATATGCTCGGTCCGCGTAATTTCCTTTTCTAGGATGGTCAGAGGCAATTATCTTATATGGGCGTGGTTAACTGGGAGCTTGATCAATAAGCCACTTGCGAATATAATTTCAATAAAATCGGGTACACTGTGTTATCTGATTGCACAGAAACATAACAATTTGAATTCCCCCGACTAAAGACACTGTTTCTATACCTCATGATTCGGGGCAAGCTTTTGCATAGCGACAACCATCTCTGGAATGGACTGGTTTCTTTGTGCAGTTCGTATCCATTGAGAACAGTGTATTGTTGCAAGGCCTCTCTTATGTAACTAAGCAAAAGCTTGCCTCGAATCACGTGGTATAGCAACAGTGGTTTTAGTACGGAAAATTCAAGTTATGTTCTCGTGAATTTAAATAACTCAGTGTACAAGATTTTATTCAAATTTAACTCGCAAATGGCGTATTTAGTGCACAATTATTATATAGTCTCGCCTCAAGACCACACAAAGCAATGCAGGCTGTAACAAAGATATACCCAATACAAATTATCCCTATTCATTTAATCAATTAATTTGATTCACTTTTGTCCTCTAAATGTACTTCTGTCCTATAAACAGATCGGTTTCATACTTTTATTTTCGTTTGGTCTGTTGTACTTATAAAATCATAAAGGACGCCCCATAAGGTTCACTGCGATTTCAAACCATATAATTAAAAAAAATCTAAATGGGTGTACTCACGCGTGTGTGATATTGAGTAAATGTCACCATCCACGGCTTTGGAAGGGTACGCATCGTTATAATTACTGCTTTGACTGACGTGTTTGTCCTGCAGGTTGATAACAGCCAAGCCTGGAATTGGAAACAGGGAGAAGTTGTTCTTATAGGTCATATATCTTTGAATTCGCATTGTTTTATTTGCTTTGAGTTACCAGTAAGTAGGTAGGTAGGTAGGTAGGTAGGTAGGTGGGTGGGTTTGTTTGTTTGTGGGTTGTTGGGGTGTTTGTTGGGTTGTTTGTTTGTTTGTTTGCTGGGGTGAAAGTTCCTTAATTATCGGCTTAAGCACGTTTGAAGGAAATCTACCAAAACGTGCCATTAATGATGCCCGAAATCTTTTGTTTAAAATGGACAGTCGTGGTTCAACTTCGTACCTCAAATTTAAAATGTTGTGATTTAATATTGAAACACCCTTGTTCCACTTTCAAACGTTGCTACCGCCCATTGTGCTTACAAAAGCCCGTTTATTTATACAGACTTGTGGTAGAAACAAGTGAAATATCTCTCGTGCGATGGTTTTAAGAAGAACCAGTAGGGTAAAAAATATCTGCAGTTAGGACTTGAACGCTAGATTTCAGGTTGCACTTATAGTAGGCCTACGGACATAATGTGATGGGCGTTATAAGTGTGAAAAGCTTGTGGATGGACTGAACCGTGCGGTAATTCTTCTAAATAAGAAATTATTAGTCTCCATTAGGGCTACAAAACGTTTTCACTGGTACCCAACAGATTGCTGGGCTGTTGTTCTCGCTCTATATATTTTGGACATGTAAAGCGTTCAAAACGCACAGAGAGGTTAAGTCACACATATCATTAAAGATCTGGTGCTCCCTTCTGAAGGATGGAGGAAACGAAAAGGTCAATGCCAAAAGAAAACGGATGTGTCCTGCTCTCGACAGTTCCTACAATATTATTATCTAGACTTCCAATCGCACAAGGAAATGTATCCAAAGATCACACTGCAACGTTTAGCCGAACAGTTGTAGAAAAAGCAATGAGTTGTGAAGAGATCATAACAAAAGCCCTACTCCCCTTCAGCCTATTCCATACTCACCGAGTATAGCTTGCACGATTTCGTAGGAAATCGATTCGATTGAGATGTGGGATGACGGCGGGGAGAAAAGTCTATAAAGAAGATCAATAGTGCTGGGAAACAAGTGTCTACTCAGAGACCTGATCAATTCAGTTGATCAGGGTTGAAAAAGGTTATCAGCACAGCTTATAGCTAATTCAATTTTAGAAATAAATTGTTTCCCAATAATTTTTACCCATGTAGCAACTCGCACATGAGCAGGGGTCAGATAGATCAATCATGATAAAATTGGCTGAAAACAGCCCAAAAAGGCATAAAGAAGCTGAGCTGAGAAAATCTCCTATATTTTTGGGCACAGCCAGTGAGGAAAAAAAAATGAAATCCAAAACAAAAAACTGAAATCAGCTAAAAGGCTGAGAACTCTCACCTCTGCATTAGGCACATACCCGATATTCAATAAATAGAAATTCCCCAAGAAATAGAGTTGCGAGCTTCAAGATTAAGCTTTGGAAATAGTGGTGTTTTTATGAAATTTGATCACGGCGCGAAATGCACTCGTTCAGCATTAGGGGTGGTGGACTTCACTCGCTGTGAGCTCATTTCCATGACAAACAAAACAGCACAGAAGGCAAATTCCACTGGCATATCGGATGGTGTTACTCACTTGTTGGACTGACATCTTAGAACGACTCACCTTGATCAGGAATGAAGAAGGCTATGAGTAATGTTATACCAAGATGGTACCAACAATCTCGATAACTCAGCATGGTGGTTCGCTGAATCTACAAATCCCTCTGATGCTACTGCGTTATCCGGACGCGTAACACCTGTGGGTACTCTAGGGACGAACGAACTTTGAGTAACTTATGTTGTTTTTCATAATAAAGAGGAAGTTCGTCAGCTCGGGTATTCTTTGATTGCTTTCATTTTGTCATTTTGTTTGATGCATCCGGGTCTGTTTCTTGGGTCAATGTTTGGTACGTTCTCACATTAGCAGTTTAGCTGTTCTCACAAAGCTGTAAACGTCACATGCAACAGCTGCGAAGAATTTGAATTTCTAAGTGGAAGTTTTTCACACAAAACGTAATTTTCAAACTTCTTGAAAAAGGACTTTCATGATCAGCAGTTTCAGTCTTGGACTATATGACAACAAATATTATAATTATTTGTATTGAGCTTTTTTGGCCAATCAGAATCTGGTTTGAAGCTCATACATCCGCAGTGACCAATAACATTCATTTTCCGTGTGGTAACCGGTGCCCTGTTGAAAAAGAGAATTCAGGACAAACATTTCTTTGTATTAGCTATTAACCTTTGTTTTTTATTTTGATTTTTTATTTGTTGCTTGCATCTATCTGTGACTTGATGAACAGGTACGACAAGTTCTAAAGAAAACAAGGCATTGTGTTGCCTTCCCCGACAGACGAAGGAAAAATGTCTACGGTTTGTGTAATCCCAATATATAACACGCGATGGTTTAACGGCTTATCTTTTTACAGAGAGTGTGCTTTTTTACTGTAACGCTTCATCGTCTTTCGGAAACGGTCGATCATCAGCCTAAAAAAAATGACCGTCATGGTCTGCACGTGACACAGAAGCAGATGTTCATAAGATTAACTTCACTCGATATCACCAACCAAGCACGATGTGGAAAGATCCATCAGCCTGTTCCTAATTTAGGCCTACTTCCCCATAAGACTGAGCAGAAAATGCATTACTAGGCTGTCACCCAATCCCACGATGCATTGCAAATGTTGAAAAGCTTCTGTTGAATATATTCGTTGATGTACATCGTGCAGGATTCTTTTAAAAGTCTTTAAATCAGGCAGCATTGATGAGTCAAATCTAAATCAACCTCACGCACCTTGAGTGGGTGGTGCCTTAAAGTGCAATAGGGTAATACCTGGCACTGTCGCGTTTGGTTACTTACTACTAAAAGTAAATACACATTTAACTTTAACTACTTTGTATTATAATTACAAGGTATGAAACTATAACGTAATACAGTATAAGCCAACTATCATACTGTTTCTGTAAATACCAAAGGCATTTTGACCGTCAGTGATCACGCCCTAACAGTGGCATTTTGTGCGCAATGGTGTTTTCCTCTTACCACAAACCTGAACATTTCTTCATTTTCTCCCATGTATTGGTTTCTTTAGGCTCGAATGTCACATAGCACAGTACCTAGGGCACTTCTGAGGATTCTTTTGATTTCATAGCAAGAAGTAGTTAAAAATAACTTTGGGCTTTGTAACGGCAAGAGATCAAGCTACTCCTATTAACAGATCATTCATACTCACAAGTGCAGTAACTTCTACCCCAAATCTGGGAACACAGGTTATGAATAAGCCAGGCAGTGCGAATTTAAAGTATCCTTAGCTGAGACTCTGAAATGACTTTGGTGTGTCATGATATAATTTTTATTTTTCTGTTTCATTTGGCAAAGAAGCAAGGGAAGATACAGGACCAGTCTTTGGGAGAAGCAATTTTTACGAGAGGGATTTTTTCATATCTTTGGTGGTCTTTCTCCTTTTTTTATAAGCTGGCCTTATTGGAAAGGAACCAAATAGCACTGCCAGGTTCCCTTTCGTTCCATGTAAAAAGTAAACATTGGATCCCTTTGGGGGATTGGACATAGCATGTTCCAAGTTGTAGCCCCCTCCCAAGATCCCTCAAGTTAGGAAATATTTTCTCACCTACCTGACAGATCACTGTCCTGATCGCGATCCATATGAAACAAACACAGCATATGTTTCGGTGCGACTGCACCTTGCCTGGGACGAATGATTCATTGACACGTGACAAGCAACCCGCCAATAAACTGACTTGGATTTTCCTGGTTTTGCATAAAGAAGGATTATATACAAATTCTTCCAACAATGACAGGGTTCTAGACAACGGTAATATTGCTGACTTAGTTCAAAAGTACCGATTGCTCAATCTTGTTTAGAAAAGAATTACTCAATGTTTAAAACCTAACTGTGGCATTTTGAGCAACATGAACTGAAGAATTTGTCACAAACTTGTAAACCTTTTTTTACAACAGCATGCTGTCCAATAAACTGTTTCAAGGAAAACTCATGCATAAATATTCAAATCTGAGTATGTTTGACAATGCTGAGGTATACCATTATCTTAATACATCACATGCAAAAACAAGTTAAGATCGATGAAAACTATAACAAGATCATTTCACTGTTCTTATGAAAAACGGATATAAAATGGTGCATTAGCAAACTATAAGCAGAGCTATAAACTACTCAACGCCATCATTATCACCTGTAATATTGTCAATTTTGTCTAAGCATTTCATTTCTGTTTACAGGTGACGTCACTTTCTGTGTATACGCAACATACTTGTCACTGGAATGTACTTCTCTCAGACAATTAAAGGCTAGTTACAGTGATTACCGTTCATAAGCTTTTTTTAATTATGTATCATTCGCTGATGATTTGTAACTTCCATCTTCAAATTTCTTCTTGTGATTCCAGTCTACTCGTCCTGGTATGGGCGTATGTTTGAGTAATGCTGTGCCTCTTTCTTCGATGGCACCTGTATGTATCTCTGACAGAAAAAAGTGTAAGCCATCCAAATTTCATCATCAAAAATATACCCTTTTAAAGTTTCCAGGTAAGAAAAACAATTATTAAATACGAAATATAACAGAGAGCTTGGTGGTAATTAAATGAGAGTTATTTCTGCCACTGAAAGTCCGTGGAAAAGTGAAAATCTGCTTCAAACAGTCTTACTGAGGTGATGCTGAAATGTATTTCTTATGTACATGCGATAAGGGGCCTCAATTTACTCACCTGCTGTATGTGGCCCTTGGTCATCCGCTCCAGGACCGAGGCCACTTTCTTGAACGGAGGACGATCTTTCGGGTTCTCCTGCCAGCATTGCTGCATCAGTTCGTAGCTTCGCGAAATTGACAGGAAAAAAATCAATGTTGTTCAACACAGAGGTTACCACTTTCCACAAGCCATGACAAACACTGGCCTTATTAATTGGCGCATTTACACCAAAATTTGTCAT
The DNA here is from genome assembly GCF_001949145.1 of Acanthaster planci. The sequence goes on from NW_019091447.1 coordinate 322,692, forward strand.
AACGCCTTGTCCAATCACCCAAACCCAAAATCAAACCGGCTCGTTTGGAAATAAAATGATCTAAATTTCCTACATTTTGTTGCCGCAACCGGGTGGTTTGTGTAGGCGGTATCCATTTTCAAGCCTTGTTCCCAGGCTGGTAGATTTGATGCCAGCGTACGGTTCTTCGCCTAAATCAAAATATCACATGCAGTGATGAAATTATTTTTACCGACATTAATTTCTTTGCAAATGGAAATACTTGAATTTATAAGAAAGCGCAAGAGGAGCGCTTTCTTTCAAAAGCATTTCATTCATAGAAGGAATAGTTGCAAAAATATGTACTGTCAGCCGGGGTAACTTTGGCTGGATGTTTCTGCTTTTCCAAAAATATAAAATAGGGCCTTTATTTGAATCTAGTAATAGCAAACATTCATCAACGACATTTGAGAGTGAGTTAGAATTTAATTAAGTGCTGCCAAAGGTTTGGGGGGACTTTCGCCATTTACTGAATTCAATGATAACACATAAAAAGGATTACAACGAAATAATCTTCACACCCAGCTAAAATGTGTACTTTATGATAAAATTACTTTCATAGAATCATTTGAGAGAATCTTATATCATTCATATCGCGCGTTGCGAAGATATGACGGCAACAACCAACGGGTGTGGCTTATGCCAAAATTACCCCAGTTCACGCAAGTGTTGATTAATAATCAATGTCTGGTCTATCGTTGGTCATAATGCCAATGGTATAGACTGCGGCTGAGGTACATTCGTCAATAGGTTTATCGGGAACTCGAGTTGAACAGAAATTGTCTGAAATGAATCTAACATATGTATCTACCATACTGAAGTAAGAAAAACATTAGGCTACCTTTTGTTGGTATAAGTTAGCACAAGTTAAATAAATAACTTACCCATGGTAGCGACTTCCCACAGAAGAATCCCGAAAGACCAACTGTATCAGCAAAGAATCAGTAAAGACTGAATCACTTATGGTAAATTTACTATTTAGTAAATTTCCCATATCGTGGTCAATTGTTTAAATTAAATACTTCATTTAATCAGAAGAACTTCCACCTCCAAATCGTGTTGCCTTTATACCTAGAATAATTAATCTGGCAATTCTACACCCACCGGGTCATTTTTACCCTTCCGTGCGTCCGGCTCGATTCCTGGCGTACCAAAAATCTGAAAATTCTTCACTGTCAGGCTTGTAAGCATATACACTACTTGGGATGTACTTACACATCGCTCTTGGCAGTGTAGGTATTTGTTTTCAAGGATTCCAAGGACATCCAGCGAGGGGGAGGAGAAACCTGACACAGAAGCAGAAAAGAAGGTATATCAGTACTGAAGAGTTAATTAATGTATTCTGTTAGAGCCATGAATATGGCAGATTGGTCTTCATGTTCCACACAATTAGTTTGACAGTGTCACAGCTGTTAACAAATGATGTCATTTAAAAGATCAAGCAGCATTTTAACTGTCAGCTAATCTGCCATTTCTACGGGAGTTGCCTTTTGATGACAGGCCAGTTGTTGGCAATTACCATCTTTGGTTTCTCGACGATGACCTCTGCGCATCTTGCTAGTCCAAATCCTGATATCTTAGCAACCATGTTGTCATCCAGAAGAATGCTTGCCGCTGCCACCTTACGATGGATCACCTGGAAGGGCACAAGAAACAGTTCAAAAGGCATTCACACATATGATTTGTTGTCATGCACTGTGTCCTGTTACAGAGTCCACACATCATTGTCATTTATTCATCAGGTTTTTTTAAATCACTGTGAAGTATAATTTATTTCAGGAAAGTTGAGAGGTACTAATTACTGAAACGTTCCAGAAACACACCCCAGAAGCAGCCACGTGCTGCATCCCTTTGGCCACGTCAACAGCAAACTGCAGCAGTTTGGTATCGGATAGGGACGACTGACCCACTCCCCCCTCGGGTCTTGCTTCTCTCAGGTAGGTACGAAGGTCACCATTTGACAAGTATTCCAGGGCCACGTACAAGACACCTGTTTGTAAGTACGTAAAATTAAATTTGAAATATTTTGCTTTTCCAACGAAAAAACAATGCCCTTTAAAGATACATATTTGTACTTTCAAGGGCGGACCCATCTCAAATTTTCGGGAAGGCCAAACTTGTTTCGGGAGCTAAAAATTGGAATTTGCTTCATGTAACCTCTTATGGCCTTCTTTGATGAAGCTCATTTGGTGCCTTTTGAGCTCTTTTGAAAGAAAAGAAAATAAGTACACTGAAAATAGCCTCTGCTACACCGCCCATTGGCCTTTGTATACATTTAGACACACATTTGATGGTCTCGTCTCGTCCAGTCACGTCTTGTAGCGGCATTCACAACAAGTACCACTCTTTAAGTTCTGTCCTTTTTTGACGGAACCGGTACGTTGCTAGACTACGTAGTAGTGCTATTTATGGAACGAGATAAACTTAATATTGTTTTCTTCTACAAATAATTTCTTCACAAATACAGACAATGTGATATCAAAGAGACATGACCTTCTTGGAAAGCCACAGCGAGCATGCTGACAATGTTTGGGTGTGACCCAATATCTGTCAGAGTTTGGTGTCCCCGGATGAATCTCTCTTTCTCATTAGCCGGTGGATTTACTTGATAGCAGAAAAAAATGAGTGTGCGGTTAGTGTCTTCACAAACGTTATTTCAGTAAGCCTTGAATTGGTATTGTTGCTACAATGTAACGCCATTTACTGGCATGCCTCATACCTTCTATAAAGCACTTTCTATTGCATTACTTCGTTGGTGCCAACATTTGTTTGGGCAATACCAAGTAACTTTAAAGGTAAATTTCGTAGATAGGTAATGAGTATAAGCATTCTTATGCCACTAGACCCATTTTGCTGGGAACTTGAGCTAACTGCTAAAGTTCTGAGAAAAGCTCTAGTTGTATTGACTTTTGCATTAGTTCTTCGATCCGGGTAACAAAATCTGTAAATTACATTTTGCTCTCTACACAAAATGCAGAAGTCACCAAATTTTTAATCTGGGGCTTTCAGTCGGTGCATTATAACGTATGATTAAAAGAACTACTCTCACGGTTGGGGGGTTACATCAACATAAAAATGATCCAGTTGAGCAGTTATAAAATGAGCAGGTATACTTACGTCGGACTTGCTTTACGGCCACTTTGAAGTGACCATCACTCAAGAGTACAGTAGCCAAACGCACCTCTCCAAAGTGACCAGTGCCGATCACTTGGGTACCCAACGACAGCTGATCAATGGGTACAGTCAAGGACTTGGTCCAGAGGAGTTTCACATCATCGTAATTGGCTGCAGAGTTGGCAGGGGCGTCATTCCAAACGTCTTCATAGCCCTCCGTGTTTACGGAGTCTCTCCCGATAGCTGCCTGCTGAGAAAACAAGGAAACTTTTTCACCGATGTGAAGTTCGTTACTTATTCCTCGTTTGATGTTCGGAATTCAGTGGGGCAAATAACTGAGTACTATTCAATGTTGAATAAATACCAGTTTAACATTCGGCGAGCGATCAGGATGCACACGCCAAGAAACGATGGAGTGCAAAAGGAACAGAAAAACAAGCTACGCCACCATGCACATCCGTTCACACCAACCTTATTCACAAAGTGCATGCAATTTCACCATGATATATACACACACAACTCTCCCCAACAGAGCCAACTCGGAGTGGCAAACAAGTCCTCAGATGTAGTTGACTCATTTTTACACCGACATGATTATTTGAGAAAAGTCAGTCAGTTATACCTGCTGTTTTCATCAAAACTATTTCAGTCAATCGAAAAAAAATATACATCGAATCCACTCCCTTAAACTTATTTTCAAAGTGTTTCTGTACACTTTAGCGCCTCCACTGCCACCATTTTCACGGCAGTTTTCCAAGATCAAAACGGCATAGACTGAAGTCGGCGGAGTTCTTTGCTTTCAAACCGGAGTGAGAAAATGAAAGCATCACACCAAACTTTTCTCAAATCTAATTAAAATACCTGAACCCGCCTGGAGATTATATTGAATCTGACGTCATTGTTCTTCTTAATCAGCGATGATTCCTTGCAACCCGGGGCATGGGGTTTTTCTGGGTCAAACAAGCCCTGAAATGTAGATGGCGCAGGTTGTTTTCTGTCCCTTAATTTCCTGAATTTGAAACTGTTACTAATTCAACATTGAATATCAATTAGTTACTTGTTCAACATTGAATGTCGACCATCAAACAAGGAATAAATTACTAACTTCATACCGCCACCTGTTGGCCGCAACTCGCAATTGCAGTTATCGTTATGCATTCTTATTTTTTCGTTTCTAAAATTAAAGCCGATTGAAAACTTCATTTATCGTACTATATACTAAGGCACGAAGAAATAAATTTTTACCAAATCTAGAAATCGCATTGTTAGGGTTTTTGCTGCAAATGCACTTGAAACCGTGATCAGCTAGCGTGGAAGACCATGCACATGACACCATCAGGCTTACAAAGCCCTAAATTAGTCTTAATAGGCAAAGCCGAGCCTGTAAGTCTCGACTATGGCTTGCAGCGTATGTGTGTACAAGGTTTGATGTAAGAGATATATGCAGCCCTTTCTAAAGGCTACTGGCGAAGGGTAATGTCCAAAACGACATTCTAGAGCTTTTAAACCTATCTTTAAACAAAAGAATCCAATAGAGATTCACCAGGCTGTCCATGTTTACTGCACTCGCTGTAGACCGACGCGTGAACCTCGATTTCCTACTGAGCCTTCGAAATCGCAGATAATCCACGACCACCACGATCGCAATAACCGCAATGAGTAAGCAGACGGCGATAGTTAGGCCAACGTTGGATCCTGTAGTCATTGCTATGGGTTCGTTTGATCCATGAGTTGATGGAAGGGATAGAAAAGGTTTCATTGGTTAAAAGTATGATAAATACACTATTGCCTCTGGGCTTACAACTCTCAATGTTTTGTTTGGGGAACCCAAAAGCATCAGAAAATGCACGCATGGATCTCACCTTGAGGTTCTGTCCTGATTGTCGTTTCAGGGCTCCTGGGTCCTTCCCCTCCGTCTCCCTCACGCACCGCAGCCACACTGAAGTTATACACCGTCAACTGTTGTAATGGATCAATCAGAAAACTGAAACCCTCTGGTGGCTGGTACTTCGCTTGCACCGTGATGACACGCACCCAGGAACCAGTGGAGTGGTTGGCGTAGTAGATCGTGTACTCAATAACTGGTCCGTCTCCAGCATCCAAGGGGTGAGAGCCCCATGCCTCCCAGCTGACAGTGGCCGATTTAATATCAGCCTTTACATTGGGGGGTTGGCTCAGCACTGGTAAACCTGAATGAAAGGCGTTAATGTATAAAAACAATCTGACCACAAACGTTAGCAAACTCATTGAGCAAAAGTAACACGACAGCAAATCTGTCTAGACCTTTACGGCCGGCGTGGGAAAATATATTTGGACACAGGTGTTATGTGGTAGAATCTGAGGCAATTTCTGACTGCTCTAGTAGGTTGAGCAATCTCAGATATTTTTGACATTTTTACGTTTACAGACATTAACTGTGTTGTGAGCAGTGGAATCAAATGTAAGCCTACAAGTTTTATTCGGCAACAAAGTTCTGGGGGACGGACGATGTGATCTTCCCCACTTTACAAAGCGAAGGACACGTCCCTCCGTGCTCAACTAATCGACACTCACGAATGCACTGTAACTGATGACATTAACAGAGCTAAGCTGACCTGGATGAGTACCAGTAAGACTCGTGATCAAAATAAAATTTGAGATTAAAATGCTCATGATCAGAATCTAAAATTAAGATGTGACGCATACGAAACTGGCATATTCCGGTTCCATCTGACTGATACTGTTCGAGGCACAAGCCGCTTTGGCAGGACCCTGTGATAGCATCACACGGCGTGTCATCCCTACAGAGACATGCCTGATTACAGTCCTCACCGAAGTAACCAGACTCGCACTGCCCTGTACACAAACATGACAAACATACGTCCTGAAAATCAATCCTGATGACCGTGATTCCATGTTTCTAAATCAAAAACGAAACCGCTAAACATATATAAGCGATGTCATTCGTCCAACCCTAGTTTATTGTAGTTGCCCACACGGAAATCCTGCCACAGAGTGTAACAATGGCAAACAGGAGATTCTCCTAACTTCACGGTCCAAAAGATCTAGTCAATCTAGCTCTGAATCCTAACATCAACTGCTTCAGCCTTTCACGGGCATTCTCCTCTCGACGAACACATCCGCCACTGTTTGGAACGTCGAGTCCAAAAAGTCTTGACTCATAAAGGAAAAATTTTTTATGTTCACCATGCAAACCTACACGCAAGTCTGAAGCGTTAAGAGACGCATGGCATAGTGTGAAATACCAGTAATAAAGACAATTATAAATGAGAGAATAACATTATTGAATCGAGAAGTTGGGTGACATGTCTTACGTGACACGCAGGTGTATCCTGGGGCACATCCTCCACTGCAGTACCCAGTGTGCTTGTCACAGGCTGCCTTGCCGTTGCAATGGCACAAGGTGACGCAGTTGAGTCCGTAATAACCAAGGGGGCATACATTCGGGACTGTAAAAGATATATTCACTCATTTACTGCCGAATAGAAAGCGTAATATATTACATGAGCTTGAGTTAATGCCGCCCTCCATAGACCTCCGTGACGTCGGAGGTGTAACTTTGGTAATCCTAAGCATTTTTTGAATCCTTTTTCAGTACACTGTGTTTAAGTCATAATGTCAAATCCCTCTTTGGTGGTAGCTATGGCTGCACATGAGACCATTTTAAAATTCAATTACAGCACTTTCACTTATAGCTCTGACTTGCTTCTTTTCTCTTTCTCCTTTTAAGCCGTTTCTTTATCCCATCGCATCTTGTGTTCTTTTTACTCACTTTGGCAGTTAGTTCCTGACCAACCGTCTGCGCAGCCACCAAAGTTGCATTTTCCCGTAAACGAGTTACATCCGTTATCAGTGAATTTACAGTGACATTCTTGGAGACAGTCAGCACCAAATTTTCCGGCAGGACAACCTTTGAAAAAAAGGCATCTGTAACAGTGAAGTCTGGACGTTTCTAGGGATACTATGTGATATACTCAAGGGTATAAACAGCTTAGTGGAGACAACATACGAGCAGTCACCCGATCCGACTACCCATCGCTACTTATAAGTGAGGCTTGTGCAGCAAAATAGCTTGCAAGAACTGCGATGCTGATATATTATCGTATGATAATGGGCAAACTTGTAAGTAAGACTTGTTCGAGCCTTCTGCTTGCAAGTTTTCTTGACGCTGACGGGCCAATTTTTAAGTGTGCCACTGTATTGCATCATACGATAATATATTAGCATCACAGTTAGAGCGTGGCTATTTTGCTGCACAGGCCTCACTTTATAGAACTAGCGATGGGTAGTCGGATCAGGTGATGCAGTACAGTGAGCTTGACACGAAGCAAATTAAGCTTTTGCGAATACAAAAAGGTACAAAAAGACCATTTTAGAAACGGAATGTGACTTTTATCAAAATGAGTAAAAGTAATTACAAACAGAACCATAATCTGTAAAACTGATGTTTTACCGGCAATGCCATACGACGTGGGGCCAGTATACCTGAAGGTAATCAACTAAAACTGGCAAAAATTATGTTTTACTTTTAGCAACGGTTCGCTAAAGATCCTGTTTTGGAACATTGCGCACTTATTATGATTGTTACCATTATGCATCAACCTATAGTAGCAAAGTTTATATACGACTGGTTGGACTCTTCATAATTTACTTGCCTATGCTGTTGTTCTCTTTCAGAATTATTTGGTTATAGAGCTCTATTTGCAAATGCTACATAATTTTCGAACTTTCGTAAAAAAAACACACTTTTCTTGCCATTGAGTCCTCTTTTAACAGAATTCAGCTTAATTCTGGTTTAACTTCATCGATTTCATTAAGTTAATTCGTCTCACACATACCAGATGAACAGGTCCGGCCATAACGACCGCTGATGCAGCTGATACCATACGGATCTGGTAAACTGAACTGAACGTAGTTACAAGAGCTGCCGAAGAGATTACTTCCCCCGCATCTGAATTCACAATCCCAGCCAAATGAATAAGCTGGACAGGCTGTTGAAGTTAAAATTGATCAGAGGGAAAATTGGATCACACATTTAAGACCAATGAGCTGAGTTCCTGACCCTTCCTGTACCTTTTCTGACCTCTTTCAAATCCCATGATCATAAATGAAGTCCCTTACCTGACATTTCGTCTGCATCTTTAAGGAACATTATTTGTCAACGAATTAAAATGTATAGCCTAAAAGAAAATACTAAATATTCACAAGACAAGCAGTTCTAGCTGGAAACAGGCAAGTTTTGATGCGAAATTTCCGAAGCTCTGACAATGTTAGATATCGGTGAGTTTATTACAAGTCAAAAGTTATCCATCAGCCATTTTCCTTGTCAATACTGTAGTTCAGTTTGTTGACATACTATTTTGTCTCGTCGTCATGCAAATACCGCCCTCTGTTTATATCATACCACTGAATAATAGACTATAGCGACGGGCCCACTAACACAGTAGGCTATTACAAAAATGTACCTGTAACACAGTTTGGTCCTTTGAATCCTGGTGGACAAATACACTTTCCCGCCTTGTCATCACATACTCCTCCATTGTAGCACATGTCACACAAGTCGCTACACGCTGGAGGGCCCCACTTGCCGGCAACACAGTCTGTAGTATATAAAACATCACTGATGACACAGACTGGTTTGTGACGGGGTATTGTCATCGTAATTAATTTACAAAGTATTATATTGCAGGCATGATTGGTTTTTCTCCAGTAAGTGTGGGGTCATTAATTTCATAATTTTGATGAAAATGGGAGTTTAGTCAATGATAATATCTGTATCAGAACGAACATGTAGAAGTGACAGCCTTTGATGAATTTGGAAGCGTGGTTGTCTCGAATCTGTTCACTAAAACACCTCAAAATAAGTCCTTCGCTCTGCACAGTTTGTGAATTATGGTAGACCCACCCCTCTTGATAAGCCTG
>NW_019091447.1:333850-349181 GCF_001949145.1 Acanthaster planci
AGAATATCCAACATTATGACAAAATTTTAGCGCAGAAACGCAGATCCGGGGGGTTGGGGTCGAACCCCCCTCTCTCCTCTGCTCAGAGACAAAAATAGTTAAAGGAGGGTATAAACACTACCGATTCTTCTCTTGTGTTTATTAATATCACTGCAAATAATGTGTGTCATTGTTTCCGCTTGTTCACAAGAGATGGGGGTGACTTGATTTATCAGAGGACCTCTTTGCATAGTGCATTGCTCATATCATGCATGACTGAGAATAATCAACATCGATACATGCTCATGCTAATTATTTCCCGTTTTTCTTGTCAGGCTGTCAAAATCTTCCTAATTTAAATTATTCCATTTCCTCGTTGCTTGAGCAGGCTTGGCGCTCCTATTTCCTATATCCAAGTTTTCCAGAAACACACTGGTATTTCAGCCGACACCTGCACTGGCGGCGTGAAGGGGGGGGGGTCCCCCTCACAAAAACTGTCTGATGACTGGTATAGCAATTATTACACAATCACTGTTAATATTTCTCGCCAATTCAGCACTTCTAAGGTAATAACCATTTTCGTCTGTTGAATGATACATGAGAAATCTTTCCTTTTACGCGCGCCGTCAAAACATCGCGACCTTTTATTTCCTTGACAATGTCAAAATGATACAAATTTTGGTTTTGGCTCTACAGCCATTGTTGCAACAACAAAAACGTGGATATAAGGAAATATCGTTCAAGCTAATAGCAATGTATTTTCCGACTTCACTTCCCCATAATAAATCGAATTTTTCAAATGCTGTACAATCTTCAAAGACCAGTGAAATTTGCACACGACTGTTGCTAAAAAAGTTGCTTTTCTAAGGAGTCAAAGCCAACACAAAAACTCGTTCACTTCCAGATTAAAGAGCCAAAATATGTTCATTTTGAAGACGCGTTCAGGAATGCTACATTGAAAGATCTTTATCTTGACTGCAGGTGTTACTAACATTTCATATGTCCCCATACAATGACCATTTTCTGCCATACAACGCTGAACCAACGACATTTATCGCAGACAGTGTAGCGCTCAACAAACTCCGTGCAGTTCACAGAAAAGGCTAAATAATCATTACTCATCAGTACTGCCTAACTTTGGATATGCATGCACTATCACACGAAAGGCATTTTTTTAATTAAGAAAGGAATAGGTCTCACCAGCGCCATGGCATAGCGTGGAGAACACGATGACAACAAGAAGATCAAACGTCATCATCGAGCGACGTCGGGGTTCTCACTTCTTACTTTTGAAACAACTACTGGAGTAAACTTTTCAAACGTACAGAAGTTTCATTAAGAAGACGACGCAAACCAGTATATGGAACGACCATGCACACTCAAACTGAAATAGGGAGAGTAGGCGGAAGATTGTTTAAGCTCTCTCTGTTGGGCGTGTCAAATGGGTGATAAAAATCACATGCACGCAAACAGTCAGTGACGTAAACGGTCCAGCATAGCCGGAACCGACTTAGATTCAGGCTATACGGCTAGGTCTATTGTTAGCTCCCGATACAAAGTACCGGCTTGGTCCGATAATGGTAAGGCTCTTTCAAAAATAAATACTTGTGTCTGTGACTTCCATTTTTGTACTGTGTTGTACGAAACTGATTATTCAGTTGCCACAAAATATTCGGGAGAGGAAACCTGCCCTCTTATTTCCTAAATTCGAGCTTAGGACTAGACAATTTAGAGTCAGCGTCACACTGAATGAAAGACGAAATAGTTTGGAAAAGAATCACTTCAAGTGGGACCTCGAGTGAAATCTTGATCTAGTGGAGTGTTGATATTGCACTCGAGTCTCCTCGTTTCAACCGGGGGGGGGTGTCTTTATACCGGGATCCAGTAAATTTCCACCCTTAAAGTTTCGACAATTGTTTGAATATCTGCTCAAAACATCCAAAATCTACTCACCTAATGACTTCGGTGGCGTGAGTGTGGTTCGACGTTGAGGCGACAACGCGCCGAACTGGGCGCGCAGCGATTTTGGTAAACTCACGGAGTGTTAATGTCCGCTCTGCACGAACGTCGCATTAATATGCAGGGTTGATGGGTCGTTCGAAAGGCTGAATAGGGGTGGTCGGATGCCTGTCACCGCTGTCTTTTGATTTTTTTCTTCACTGTGTCAGAGGAACATTTTGTCCCAAAATAACAACATTGCTATGCTCAGTAATGTAACTGAGGAGGATCTTTTATCGTGTTGATGTTAACACACACCTCAAGGTAAGGTGAGGTAAGGCTCGACCGCCTTACCTCACCACCTCTCCTTCCAAAATTCTCGATTTGCAACTTTCCAGCGTTCGTCATGGGTAGATCACGTGCTAGATAATCGGAACATCGAGCTCCTACCAGTTATTTCCGCCTTTCAACATCATGGCATGTGAATGAATTCGAAAGCGTGTATGATAGAACAACAGATTGCGTAAGGTCGAGCAGTGCTGAACCGCGAGATATTTGGAATATGCATTAATTTAAAACTGCATGTGGGAGACTTTGGTGTGATGCATTCCAGCTGTTTTTTATTTTTGAAACATTTTTCTTCAATGAGCGAATGCTAGTGTTGTTGAGCCCATCACAACTGCAAATCAGTGCCCACGTTATCGCCAGTCAACAAGTTTTTAATAAGCCAAGTCTTGAGCTTTACAGCAAATGAACTGAACGTTTTCCTCTGTAATCGTTCACTCTGCTACTTACGACTGGTCTTGTAGGGGACTTACCACCGACTCAACTGCAACACTGCTTAATGCAATATACCGGTACAAAAGCTGATTACAATGTTGTTATACATATATAAATGTTGCCAACTAAATAATATTACCTACTTTCGGTTTTAAAAACAGACACTTGGTATTATAAACTATGCCACTGATATCACACTGTGTCCCTGTGCTATAACCACTTTTCAAAGATACCGAAGTGCAACCTCATTGTAATAACTCGACAAATGAACTCAATATGCATCAAGATTTAATCTTTTTCATTTCATAGGTGAACTATGAAACTGTCAAACTAAAAGCATGATCCAGACCCAAGTTTCTCGAGTTCTACAGACAGTACCAAGAACCAATACAGTGTTTAAAAGCGCGACTATATAGTAGGCCGTAACACTTATTTCACTGGGTATTTTGAAGTATTAATTAAACTACTGTAATTGATTCTTTCATAAAAAAAATACACAAAAAATTGTCTTAGATCAACGGCCTATTTTTACAACTAGAACATTATGAAGTGTTGTATCGTCGCATTGCACATTTACACGCGAGTACGGACGTACATAATGGCCTTATAGTCTCTAGAACCAGCCGCATGATTATCACTTTTGGCGAAGTGGCCAGGCTTGCGTGTAAATAAAAATGCGTGGCTCTGGGTGTGTGAAGTTGCTTGGGTCTAGGCGAAGTGGTTGTGGTGTTGATTCATGACTTGTGACTCGGACTCAGACTAGAGGTTTGTGACTTGTGACTCGAACTCGGACTCGAGGTTTGTGACTCGAGACTGGGACTAGGACTCGAGACTCGGACTCGACATTGGTGACTCGACTACAACACTGACATAATGTTGATCAAATAGTAAAGGTCAAACGTTAACGCTTAAGTAAAGCTACTATTGTAATGCATTGAAGCTATACAAAAAGCTACACATATTGGCATTTAAAAGGCTTTAATGTGTGAGGCGAGAAAAAAAATGAAATATTTCTTTGTACTGTAGCAGACCAGCCCCACGTCAGTTGGACAGTGGTAGGAAGGAGGAACGGTCCCCTAATTAAAGCGGACGAGCACTTGGAGAACACGTGAACAATAAATGATGTCTAACTCCAGAACTACACTTTATTAAATATGAAAACAGTTGGTGTAGTGTAATGGCTAGACGGCACCGTAAATAACAGTATAATGCATGGCCAAAGGCTAACACTGCTAGCTAACCAATACACTGTGTCACGTTGTAGAACAGAAAGCAGTTACCACATTGGGTCCCGTAAATCGTACAAGATCGTGTGAAGTATTTATACAATGATAAGTACTTACTAGGGGTTCCTTGCATCGACTCTCTCCCACACTTAAGAGCATGGCCGAAGCCATGCTCCCTGCAAATTAACAGAAGCAAAATGCAGAGAGTACAGTTCTACATTCGAGACCAAAAGCAAAGAGATCACCTTCACACTGCGTGCCCGGGAAGCCTATAAAAAAGTATCCACTTTATGTTAATTACCTCAGTGACGCGTATTGGAAGGATGAGGGCGCCCTTACCCATTTACGGTTCCCCACAGTACAAATAAAAACGAGCAGTTGCAAAATCCAAACAAAAGCTCCTACCAAACCCAAATTTACTTTAAAGGTACTGTACCTAGACATTTAAACAAACAAAATTACCAGAATTTAATCGTATAGATAGATGCAATATAAAATAATCAGCGCATTTCTATCCTTGAAAATCAAATCTAAGTTTCGTCAAATTTGATACGAAAACACCACTTATTACGTAACTATTACCAACATTTCAGCAGCAATTAAATGTCATAATCGGTATATGATGCAGGTGAATAACTTATTACAAAAGTTACTCATTCAATATGACTAAAAGTTCTACAGTCAGTTAGGGGGTATGATGGTGTGCATTATTTAATCCTCTATCTGTGACATTGGCTGGTGATTTCGATCTCCTCTTCAGCCATTTCTGTTCCCAATTCCATTCTACTTATCGTCCTGGTCCGGCCGTATGTTCAGGTAATGAGGCGTCTCTGACCTTGGCGACATCTGTATGTATCTCTACAAGAACAAATGTTACCGGTTCAGCGGTACAGAGAGAAACAAATTCCATGATAAATCAACCGGACATTGTCTATCATCTTTACACTTTAGGGGTATTTACCGAAACACTTAATAGCCGCTACATATAACAGCCAGACATTGGCGTCGATTAGAATTGTTATCCTGTTTGTATTTTCAGCCTTGAACTGGACAAGCAGCACTCTGAATTCGAACAATTAACACGTTTAGTTCAAACGGTCAAGATTTCCATCAGTCGTCACACCACTTTTGACGTTTGGTAAGCTGCAGCTGTGGTAGAGTGTTTTTCAATGTATTTCAGTACAAACTCCATTTATAACCAGTGTTACGGAGCGATAACCAGAGGCACAGCGCTATGAACAGACAGCAGCACAATATCTTATTTTACCCACCTGCTGTTTGTGGCCCTTAGCCATCCCCTCGAGGATTGACGCCACTTTCTTGAACGGAGGACGATCTTTTGGATTCTCTTGCCAGCATTGCTGCATCAGACCATAGCTATATATAATTAAGAGCAAAGTTCAGAATTGATTATCATCCACCTGTTGCCAACTAAAAATTGTTTTTCTTTGCCCTCAAATACCTATATCCCAGGAGAGATTACCACTCAGCACTGGTAGATACAGGAGAAATTCACGTTTCTGTACTTGAGCTGGTTTGAATTCATTTTGTAGCTTTGCAATTAACGAGTAAAAGGAAACCACAAACACAAAATTTTAATACAAAATAGAAAATACTTCCCATTGTTGTCACATATTTTGTCCTGAACCCTTCTTCAAATTACGGTGATACTACGCATAAAATTGAGTTATGATTTATGAATCCATGCAATGAATTAACAAAAACCTGTTGGGGGTATACATGGTTAGAAGTATTGCGTCATAAATTCTTTTGGCATACGAAGTGCTTAGCAATGTGCTTAATGATTGAAAAAGATCCTCCCATATGTACTTACATTTCATCATTGCAACTATCTGGCTTGGGCAGGCGGTATCCATTCTCAAACCTCGTCCCCAGGCTCGTTGATTTGATCCCAGCGTACGGTGTTGCGCCTGTACATCAAATAAAATTCACTGATAAATGGGCGTATGTTGTTTCACTGACAGAACATTTCTTTTTCGTACTTCAAAAACACCTTGTTTCTCAATTTCTACCAAGTTTTTATGTTTGTCAGGAAATAAATGTCGTTATACCTTTCTGTAAATGGATTTTTTATTGATTTGTTTAGGAATTTGGGAACGAATGTTTCTCATTTTATACTTGCCTACAGTGTATTCTTGGGATTATATTCTTCGTTCATTTGGTCACATTTTACAAGAGTTAATCAACGAATTGAGGTCATAATAACAGTCTGTGAAAATATCAAAGTCAAAAACCAATTTTGTCAATGTACGGTGAAGACGGATTTGATAACTTACCCACGGAAGAAATTTCCCACAAAAGAATCCCGAAGGACCAACTGTATCAGCAAAAAATAAGATTGTGTTTACTTTTGAAAAGTTCCATTTGCTAAAGTAACTATAATGGTATTTGATGTTTCCTTTACAATGAAGGGGAACGTACAAAATAATTTTGAAAACGTCATACATTACTGAATTCAAAGGTGGCAAATCTACTTTATGACAACCGAAACAACATGGCGACGGATAGGTACTTCGTATACTTACACATCGCTTTTGGATGTGAACGTGTTGGTTTTCAGTGATTCCAAGGCCATCCAGCGAGGAGGTGGAAACAGCTGTTACACAGAAGGAGCCAAATAGGTTTAGAAATGTTTCGTTGGAGGTGCTTTGCTTCATTTGTGACAATTACAACTTCATCCTTGTATTACTTTCATAGCACTTCTTCTGCATAATATTTTTGTTATAAAACGACTACTGGTAGGCTACGCATTGTTAGAATATTTGAAGCCTATATTTTATCTTCTGTTTCCACTCTGTAAAACTGCCATGTGATTTTGGACACTCCCTTGAGATTTCGACAATTACCTTCTTTGGTTTCTCGACGATGACCTCTGCGCATCTTGCTAGTCCAAATCCTGATATCTTAGGAACCATGTTCTCATCCAAAAGAATGCTTGCAGCTGCCACCTTACGATGGATCACCTGAGGAACACAAGTAGTTTAACGAATTGAGTAACATGTTTGGAGTGGCATGGGTCTACCGCAAACATTTTATATAACTTGCCACCCTCGCTATGTAAAGCTTCAGAGCTCATCTAACTCACTAAACTTTAAATTTGTTTTGCAATTGAAAACCCTTCTGACCTCTATCCATGGTCATACATTTTTTCCAAGTATTACTTCAAGGCCTTCTAATCTGCAACTTTAATTACGCTCAAAGAAGATAGCAAATGCTGCTTGCGAAACGACTGATTCTGCCCAGTGTTTCCAAGGTATAAACCGTCTTCTCTTTTCGGAACAATGGTCCTAAATGGTGAATTGTTACATATTAAGTGAATAGTAATATTTCATTTAAAACAAGCAATGAAATTCCTGCAATATGTCGTTTATTCATCTAAGGCCAGTGAGTATATGTGTTTTTGGTGTCATTGGCTAATCTCTTTATGTTAGTTCAAGCAAATGGCATTCAGATGTGGACTTTGTGCCAAGGAAGAAATCTTCTATTAAACCATCATGCCAACGTACCCCAGATGCAGCAATATGTTGCATCCCTTTGGCGACGTCAAAAGCAAACTGAAGCAGTTTGGCGTCTGATAGGGATGACTGTCCCACTCCCCCGTCAGGTCTTGCTCCTCTCAGGTAGGTACGAAGGTCACCATTTGACAAGTATTCCAGGGCCACGTACAAGACATCTGATGTATATATATATAATTCGATGAAAGTGCAAATGTTGAATCTTTTTCCCGTACAGGTGACAGCCCAAGTGAGACATGTACGTAGGATTATGCCCATGAAATAAATAAATACAATTGACAACACAAAGTGTTATGTGCTATGTAATTATTTTACTGAGAGGACACTATCGCCAGGCTTTCATACCTACGTCGAAACTTTGTGTCAGGACAGTAAATGACAGTAAATCCCTCATTGTCTCACATCTTATCTTGTTTTTTCTGGACAGGGTTTTCTCCGTCAGTTCTCTGTCAACTCTAAACATATGGCGCAAAAAAACTGACGCATGATCGATTACTGGCAAACAAATGAGACAGAATCCTTGTTTAGTAGTTACGGTGTAATATAAACAAGAACTGAAAATGTTATCAGACTCAACCTTCATGGAAGGCAACGGCGAGCATGCGGACGATGTTTGGGTGGGTCCCGATATCTTTCAGAGTTCGGTATTCCTCAAGAAACCTCTCATTCTCACTTGCTGGGGCATTTACTGAGAAACAACGGGCCAAACAATGCTTGATTAGAGAAGACACTTGTGAAATCAGGTTTAAAATCTCCCTCATTGCTTGTCTCTGTAAAATTTCATTTGTGTATAATATCTGTTCAGTTTCTGCACAATTTCTCTGGCCAAAAGATTGTCCCCAGGTAATAGGTTGTTTGCATCGTACATAAATTTAGTAGATGGATGGTTTAATTTCAAAAACAAATATTTTGTACTTCAATGAAAGTTTCCAATTTCCGTTTGCACAAGTAGATGGATTATAACTGCAGCAATCTAATTACCCTCGTCCTAATCAGATTGAATAGGAAGATGTAAAGGACCTCAATATACATTCTGAGATCTGAGGACAGCAAGATAGCTCGAAAACTGAGGAGGGCGATCACATGGCACTTCATGCCCAAGACGCATGAGCGTTGGCCCAGATCTAGATCGCTATCAATGATCTGTCGTTGGTTCACTGAAACCAAAGTCCGCCTAATGGATACCGTAAACCAGCTCTGGGGTCACTGATGGCAAACGAGATCCGTGTAAAAACAACAAGCCATTTGAGAGTTGAATTTGAATAAAATATGGTACATGGAGTTATCTGATTGCACATCATAAACATAATGATTTGAATTCCCCAGACTAAAGACACTGTTGCAATACCTCGTGATTCGGGGCAGGCTTTTGCATAGCGACCACCATCCCTGGAATGGACTGGTTCCTCCGTGCCCTTCTTATTCATTGAGAACAGTGTATTGTTGCAAGGCGTCTCTTATGTAACTAAGCACAAGCTTGTCCCGAATCACGTGGTATAGCAACAGCAGTTTTAGTATGGAGTATTCAAGTCGTTATTTTCACGTGAATTTAAATAACTCAGTGTACCATAAAATTATTCCATTAAAGTGAACGTGCGACTACTTACCCTGGAGTTGCTTCACGGCCGCTTTTAAGTGGCCATCACTCAAGAGCACAGTGGCCAAACGCACTTCTCCAAAGTGACC
Source organism: Acanthaster planci (assembly GCF_001949145.1). Next base: position 342,996 of record NW_019091447.1, read on the forward strand.
AGTACCGATCACCTTGACACCCAACGACAGCTGATCGATGGGTACGGTCAAGGACTTGGTCCAGGGCAAGTCGACCTCCTCGTAGGTGGTCGCCGCGTCAGCACCGTCGTTGGCGTCATTGCCAACGTCGTCATAGCCCTCCATGGTTACAGAGTTCCTAGGTATGTCATCTGCCAGTGGATTGTCATAGGCCGCCTATTTTAAGGAAAAACATTTCTAATCCTAAGTTCGTAGCATTTTCCCACTTGGTTTTTTAATAGTAGACCCTACTAAGCAAATAACTGAAAATACGCTCCTTAGCTGTATGGTTAAGGTATGGGAAACTTTAACTGAACTCTCTATGGCAAAACCTTAAGGAAATGCATGCCTTGCATTTAAATGAATAAAATACATGAACGTCTTTGCACAAACACGACATACCGTCACAACAACCTTGTGCATGGGTCGAAACAGACGACTGCGTCTTCACGGTCTTGGCTGGGCTGACAGCAACATGCACATCTAGACATTATTTGAAACTGGTGACTAGCTATGCATGGCTTCAGTTACAGACATACGTGTAAAAGTTGCCGTAGCTGGGACGTTTGAGGTCGGGAACTACACGACGCGATATCAGAGCTACGGCTACGTCTGTTATCAGGTTAATGCTCATTACTGCTCATGGTGATAAGAGACCTAACTGAGAATGCAAAATTAAGAAAACGAATTACCAGACTGTTCATGTTAACAGCACTCGCTATAGAATGACTCTTGGGCCTCAGTCGCTTGCTGAAGCGTCGAAATCGCAGATAATCCACGACTACCACGATCACAATGACCGCAATGAGTGCGCAGACGGCAACGATCAAGCCGATGTTGGTTCCTATCGTCATTGCTGTGGGTTCGTTTGATCCATCAGTTGAGGGAAGGGATGGAAACAGTTTCATTGGTTAAAAGTACGATAAATACACTATTGGGCCTCTGGGCTTACAACTCTCAATGTTTTGTTTGGGGAACCCAAAAGCATCAGAAAATGCACGCATGGATCTCACCTTGAGGTTCTGTCCTGATTGTCGTTTCAGGGCTCCTGGGTCCTTCCCCTCCGTCTCCCTCACGCACCGCAGCCACACTGAAGTTATACACCGTCAACTGTTGTAATGGATCAATCAGAAAACTGAAGCCCTCTGGTGGCTGGTACTTCGCTTGCACCGTGCTGACACGAACCCAGGAACCAGTGGAGGGGTTGGAGCGGTAGATCGTGTACTCAATAACTGGTCCATCTCCAGCATCCATTGGGTGAGAGCCCCATGCCTCCCACCTGACAGTGGCCGATGTGGTGTCAACTTCTACCTTGGGGGGCTGGCTCAGCACTGGTAAAACTGAATGAAAGGCGTTAACAAAAACACTCTGACTAACAAACCTCAGCAGACGGGAAATGTACTCAAAGTCTTCGTTACTTTTGAAAACTGGAGGGAGGTACTGTGCTAAGAGCTATAAACCAAATCGATCGCCAAGCATAAAGCCATTATAGGCGACGACAATTTGAGCTCTGGTGCTCTGTGGGGCAACATTGGACTTTTTCTAACGCTAAGCAATTTAAGACTTTTTTTGTCAGGATTGGAGCTATTGTGATCTACGAAATCAAGGAGGGATCCAGAGCCAAAATTTCGCAGGGGCAGGCCAAGCTTGATTTATAGAGATGGGACGAACAATATGGACAAATATTTCCTGTAACCTTTTATGGTCGTTTTGTTGAGGAGGTGACAGTTTTGTGGCTTCTTTCACGCTTTTTGAAAGGACAATAACAAACAAACAAACAAACAAACAAACAAACAAACAAACAAAGAATTCCACCCTCTGTCGGTGTTGCCCAAAACAAATTAATAGACTCTTTTGGAGGAGGTGGCCTATAATGCCACGCCCACCTTTAGTGTAGAATAATGTAAGCCTTTCATTTTTATCTAGCGCACTGAATATGAAATCGCCCGTAGGGAACATCAGTGTATGTGACACCTACGAAACTGGCATATTCCGGTTCCATCTGACTGATACTGTTCGAGGCACAAGCCGCTTCGGCAGGACCCTGTGATAGCGTCACACGGCGTGTCATCCTTACAGTAACACGCCTTACTGCAGTCTTCACCAAAGTAACCAGAATCACACTGCCCTGTAAACAAACAGAACAAATGGTATAACGATAAAAGTTGCCGTCTTACGTGAAAATCACACCTCCAATCCTTTTAAATTTATACTACCGCTCGTTTACAATCATTGATGCAATACAAGCGAGTCACAATAGTGCGCCACCAAGAGTTTGCAACTCATTGGCCAATCAGAACGCGCGAAATTTGTCGACCCTTTCCAAACGCGCAACTCTTGGTGGCTCACTATTGTGAAACGGCCGTATTTAATAGGTGATCGCTCCCCTCCACTGAGTGCTTCAATAGCCAATTTTGTTCGAAAATCTCGCACCTTCCTCTAACCGTCCAAATGAGCTCACCCTGCAAGTGTTGAAGCCCATCATCCACTTCTTAAGCCCCTTTAAAGAACAATGCATATATTATTCGAAACGTCGAGTCCAAACAACTGCTCCTACTTCAAAACAACTCAAAAACGACTCAAAAAAGTGGAAATGTCTATGATGTTACCGCGGGCCGTTCTCACCCTTCCCCCTTGGGTTCGATCTGCAGAAGCCATCCATAACAATTATTTCAATTATGAAAATACTTGGCTACATTGTTGTAAGCTTATGGAATTATGGAAATAAATGTAAGGGAATAAATACGTGCTTGACCGGTCTTAAACGTGCATGAAGGCACCTGTCCATATGCATATCAAACGCAAACCACACGTGTGCGATTATGCCAACGGAATTGATTTTGTGTCTGTGAACATAAAACGCATGAACGCATCGTGTACGGAACGCACCAAAATCCCTTCATATGGAAAGGCACCTTGAGACTGGCTCAGGAGAATCGACGCGATTATCATTCATCCTCCTGAACTAATTTCCCCCAAGCGGGTTTTTACGCAGGGGGCATTACTAAATTGCAGTGGGTTTTATCAAATGATACATGGCCAAGTTGCGTTCTTAAAAAGGGAAACAAACTGTCGAAGGTACATTTGAATGCTTATTGAATCAATTTTTACCGTGCAAACCTTCGTACAATTATTACAAGATGTTAGGGCATGATGTTAGATAACAATACCAAGGGCTAGTAAATACAAAAGAGGATTACATCCTTCTCTGGAAGCTCAACAAATTTCGGTGATATTTGTTGTGACGTTGCTACGTAGACTGCTTGCCAAAATGGCAAATAATGAGAGGTATTAAGGTGCAAACTAAGACGTCTTATGTAACAAAGACAGACCTAGCAAATATCCATCGTATCTTGATGCGAATGAATGAGTGAATTGAAAGATCAAGTGACATTTTGTCTTACATGACACGCAGGTGGATCCTGGGGCACATCTTCCACTGCAGTACCCAGTGTGCTTGTCACAGGCTGCCTTGCCGTTGCAATGGCACATGCTGGCGCAGTTGAGTCCATAATAACCAACAGGGCAGACGTCTGGTACTGCAGGAAAAGTACAGCCACTCATTTATTGCGACTTGGTAAGTGTTAGACCCTATGATTAACTTGAGCTTCACCCACTGCAGCCATTAACTACATGAGAATACCCTTTTCAAGGAACTGTGCTTAAAATGTGAAATCCTGTTGATTATATGGGCGTTGATGTGGCTGTATTCAAAACCGTTTAAAATACGTATACCAAGCACGAAATGGAACAGAGGGGTACCCCCCAACAAGTCCCATCCCTTCACACACTCCAGCGTATTGTCACTTAACACATCCCCCTAGATGTCTGAAAAGAATTCCTGAGATAACAGTATAACAATGACCAACACAAAGGGGGGGTTCCCTCTGTCCCATAGTTTGCTGCATATGAAGATACGTATACAAGGATTCCACTTATTATTCTCCCTTCTCTGTTCTTCTTCGAAGTCTTTCTTTACATAATATTACATGTATTACATTGTGTGTTTTCTCTTTTACTCACTTTGGCAGTTAGTTCCCAGCCAACCGTCTGTGCAGCCACCAAAGTTGCATACTCCCGTCGTTGAGTTACATCCGTTATCAGCGAACATACAGTGACATTCTTGAAGACAATCGGCACCAAATCTTCCAGTAGGACAACCTTTCAGAAAAAGCATCGGCAAATAATGAACATTTTGGACGTTCCTGGGTTTTTACTACTCGTATAATGCAGGGAAATATAATTGAGAAAAATACGCTAAGTGAACTTCACGTGAAATGTAAGCTTTTCAATTACGAAAAGGTCCAACAGACTATTTTGCAACACTGTGTTTTTTTTTTCAAATTGGCAAAAGTAGCAGCTAGTGTTTCATTCGTACCGTCATGCACAGCGGTACCAGGTTCGCTGTATAAGCTTACCAATTAATTATCGTGCATTTTTTCTGGTTTACTCCCCACACAATGTTTCATCTTAGTTAAAATTGCTCAGTTCAAATCAAAAACGTCACATTGAAACCAATAGCATCTTCTAGAATCATAACCTAACACACGCCTTTCCTCGACTCTAGGAAAAACTGTCAGTTACTTTTTGTTCGGATCTGGTTGTTTGCTCTATGGGAACATTTGTCAAAAAATTGAAAAGTCAAGTGTGTTTACTGTAAGTAGCTTTTGGAGGTTCAACGTTTGATTGAGCAGACCACACAGGATACAAATTTACTTGTCTTTCAGCAGTCACTGATCTTTTTTGATGATGTAAAGTAATGCGAGCACGGTCATTTTAATGTGCAATTTTATCTCTTAAATAATTTCTTATTTTAGTGATTTTGGTTTGTAACCTTTCAATGTCTTTTTATTAATTATTTTATTTTAACAATTTTTTTATGTGGGACTGAATGCCTGTGGGCAACAGTGATTACGTTCACTTTCCTCAGTTCCTGTCATTGTGTGTTCTTCTTTATTTGTTTTTAATGGTGGCAAATAAATAAAATAATGATAATAATAATAATCATGGCAAAATGACCAGACGCCCAATGACTCATTTTGCCTTTTTAGTTCATCAAGGAAGACGTGCATTGCCCTTGCCCAATCATGTAAGCTTCATGTCATTTTAATTTAAACTGAATTACTTTACACATACCAGATGAACACCCACTGCCATAACGACCACTGATGCAGCTGATACCAAACGGATCTGGTAAACTGAACTGAACGAAGTTACAAGAGCTGCCGAAGAGATTCCTTCCCCCGCATCTGAATTCACAATTCCAGCCAAATGAATAAGCTGGACAGGCTGTTGGAATTGAATTTTCATCAGAGGAAATGTAAGGTGACACATTTCAGACCAATGACTCAACTGTGGATATTTTTATATATCAACTTGACTCGATCTAATCCCAAAGCCGAAGTGCAGGCCTGAACACACTTGGTATAGGAGCTTCTCACTATCACTGTCATGCACACGGGCCTAGTGCCCTACTTTAGCACATCACAGACCCACAACAGTACGCAGAGGACGTTAAAATAACCGAATATGACTCCAAACAAACAATAATTGGTAACATTTGTGTCCGATCGGTTGGATCGAACATATTCCTGTCAAAATCGTTTTGACGGACAGACACAAGAGGCCGATATACAGTCTTACCTGTGACACAGTTTGGTCCCTTAAATCCTGGTGGACAGATGCACTTTCCTGTCTTATCATCACACACTCCTCCATTGTAGCACATATCACACAAGTCAGTACATGTCGGAGGACCCCACTTGCCGGCAACACAGCCTGTTATGTGGTAGAAAACATCACTGAAGATGGAAACTCATTTGCGACGAGATATTCCCTTTTTTCACTAGGTGTAATGTGATATATGACTGGTTCCCTGCTTATTGGGTCAATTAAAGTCACCCAATAAGGCATCGCAAAAGAAAATAAATGTTGACTCTTAGATTTTCATCAGAATAGACTATTATGATGATAGCTGTATCACGCATAAAGTGGTCATGGATATGTACACCTCTGATGTCTTTTAATTGGAATAGCATTTTCTTTCAAGGGGAACGACCCCTTTGTTGCGCTGTTTCATATTTTCCCAACAGAAAACTTCTTGCTCAAAGAATTTATTGGTTACTGTTTTGTGTATTTCATGATTACCTACCTCTAACAATGAGCCTA
>NW_019091447.1:350939-370847 GCF_001949145.1 Acanthaster planci
ACACTTCGACTTTAACGTTTTTCCTACAAAACAATGGTGCTCTTTCGCTGATTTTATTACATAAATGTCACTTTTTCTCCACGTCCTAATAAGCTGAGGCGAATGCCTGTCACGATATCTTGTGAGAGAAATGCGTCATTTTCAGCAGACAGGAATGTCAGCAGCATGATTTGTTTGATAGATTTAACAATTAAATCTCTTCCAGCTGATGTGTTAGAAGTATGATTTTGGCAATTGTAACTGTCCTTTTACAGTTTGGACTACTTCAGATAGGAGAACTTATCTACAGTATGATTACAGAGTAACTGAAACAGTTACTTACATTTTGCAATTTACTTAGTAACCAGTCATCCAGAATTACAAATAGTGCATAACTACTTAATCACATATACCACAGGCAAACAGTTTTATAGTTCATGATAACATCAAGTCTACAGAGTGCTCATGCACGTGTACAAGATTCTGCGCATTTGTAAAGAATTTCAACTTTTGTAAATGTTGCCAAATTTTGCCCGCGACGGATGAAGTAGGTGGCGCAATTTTCCTCCCCAGCAGCATAAATGGAGTTGGTCAGAGCTATTGAAAATTATCTTGAATCCCTGGCGAATAAACGGTCTGTGTTCGTTTTGTGCATCCGGTTTTCGATTTGGAAACAAAATTTGAACACCCCAAAACAAGTTGTTTTCCATTTTTCGATTTGAAATTAACAAAAAGTGATTTTTTGGCTGAACTGGAGGAATTCAAGAGATTCATTGCTTCTCAAGTAGAAAAAGCAATTCACACGAAAAAGTTTTGTATTCTGAAAGGCAACTTTCGTCATGAGAAGTGCTCAAAGACGTCTGTGACGCCTCCTCGAAATTACATGTGCAGTCAAACGAAATTCACCATTGGCTATCAGTCAACAAGTGGCCGCGCCAGCCGTTGATTTTCAGTTTAGTTCAGACGCCGGCTATACAGCATTATCACCTGTCGAGGAGGCATCCCCTTTCTCAGCTGCTGCGCCATAGACGGACCGTCCCACTTCACTTACCTTGTTTTTAACAGTCGGAATGAACCAATCTAGAAAACAGGTGAATGTGTTTGCACGATAGTTTGCCCTTCCCTTCAAATAAATTTGGGCACCACCCATTGCAGAAACCGTTCATGGATTATGCACCTGTAACTAACTGAATGTACTTTTTAAATGTGTTATTCGTTTGTGTTCCTCTAATTTTCATAACCTGTGTCATTTCTCTTTGGCCTGCCATGAATACTCTAATTAAAAGGACCGGGTTTTTTGTGGCATCTTTATTGTGTTTTACGTAGTGCGGTTGAGTATTGAATAAAGATGATCACATAAATTTGGAGAATAGTTTGAGAAGTCTAATCTACTTGTCAGGACCATAACAATAACCGAGTTTGGTAGCTGAATTATTCATATGGATTAAGAAGGCACAAGAGACACCACCATTATGACGTTACTGATTTGGTTTATACGTCTCTCCTGCCACTATTGTCCATATTGTATAGAAGAACGAAAAGGTTTTTACTAAAGGTTAGAGGGGGCGGGCTAGCGAAGCGGTTCTTTCCTCACGGCTTTGCAACAATGAGGCCCGGGTTCAAGTCCTGGCTCGGCCCAGGCTTTAATTGCATTTGGTTTCCAGTCCATACTCGCTCTCGCAGGTTTTCTCCGGGTACTCCGGTTTCCTCCTGCCTCTAAAACTGGACCTTCTTCCTAACTCGGTAATGTGATACTGACTAGTAAAGGTAACGAATAAACGTATCGTGTAAACGTTACCAATGCAAATAGCCTGAGTAACTGAAAGCGCCATTAAAACCAAACAACTGATGCTTAAAGCCGTGAGATGGATTCCATCATTCTGTCCAGCGTTAATTGGCTAGTTATTTACATTTAATGTACATGAAGCTTTACTCCTGGCCCAAGTTGTTAATTGGGTAACTCTTCGGCTGGATGCACAACTATTTTTTCATTCAAATGCACAATGCACGTACATGAACAGTGTACATGTACAGTGAATCGTAGGGCACAAACACTTTTTGACCGTTCAAAAGGATTTATATCTATATGTCAGCTGTGGAAATATGCTAAGTCGATATGATTGTAGGGAGCCGGAGCCTTTTACACCACCAACGATCAAGTTGCTCGAGCCACCGATTTGAGACCCACAGTTCACCGTCTCTTCAAATGAAGACTCAAATTTGCAACCTTGAAATTGCATGCTTTCTCATTAAAATGTCCAGGCCACGGAAGGGACTCCACTTCTTCCGTTTGGAAAATACATGCATCCATCTAGGAAGCATTATACGTAGGTTTCAAAGCGATTAATCTGTTTTGGAAAATTATACATGAGTTGGTTTTCTTTTAATGTTTAATAAAAGAGAAAATTAAAACTGAGGTTTAACCGAAAGTAAACTGGCGTAATGTGAATTTTAGAATAAAAGCAAAAAGACAAATGATGAAAATAATAAAAATTATACGTAGAAATTAGCATACAAATTTAAATAATTAAAATGAAGAAAAATGACGTAATAAAACTAAATAGAAAGAGGAATGTAAAAAAGGTCGACGATGCAAATTAGAAACAGCTTTTCATTTAAATGGATATCTCTAATAACAGAAAATGTTACTAGGTCAAATATCAAATTCAGAGAAAACATTAACCCATGTACAACGCCTGAAACTGTTACTTAACTATTAAGAGCGTTCTCATTTCGTTTTACGTTGTAATAATTCAATGTCACAACCACTTTGCTTGCGCCTGTCAAGTCAGTTTTGATCTGTGTGGATTTTTTGAAACACAGTCAACTCTACAAACTGTAATCGACACTTTACTGAATAGGGTGACGGCGCAAGACTGGTTTGTGCCCAAACTTGACCTTTGCAACGTCACTGTATTTTACTTAATATAAATTGTTTTTGAGAAAGGGTGGATCGAGGGGGGGCGAGCAAAGAGGAATGTGCCCCGAGAGTCGGATATCTTTTTTTAAAATTAATGTGTAAAAAGAGACATTCCTGGTCCATTTCGTGTCCCTCCGTTTAAAAAGCGCGCCCAAATTCCCCTACACTGAAAAATTGCTTAGGTTAAATTCCAACCCGAAGAAGAGTGAAAACTCAACTACCCAAATATGAGCTATGTTAGATCCCAATTTTGGGATACGAAACTTTCTCAGTCCTCCTGTTTCATTTTCACCCACAAAATGAGTGGATATTAACCATTGTTTGGTTAAAACAAATCACAAAATAATTTCAATCACCCTAGTTGGGTTGAAACAACCTAAGCTATTGGGAAGTTGCAGTTTTTACCCTCCCTTGGGGTAAAATTCAACCCAGGCAATTTTGCAGTGTCACCCCTCAGGAGGGCCATAAAAAGTGACACCGAAAGAAATCCAAATCTTAGGACCTTCAAAACACCGGGACTTAGCCTCTTTCAAGCTGCTTCTCTTCATCTTGTGGATTTTTGCTCCTAAGTCTAGTTGAAGACCTGCTTAGTGAGTTGAAAACTAAGGCAATTCGGGTTCCAGTGGTGTTCATGGAGCTGTTGGGAAATGAAATTCACGTTCCTCTTAGTTTGTGGTAGTAAAAGTTCACTTACCATCGGCTTCAACGAAGATTAGCATGGAAGCGAGCAGAATAGAAAGCAGCATACTGACTTCCTGATGTCCACGAACACGGAAACGAGCAGTTCAATTCTTGTACAGTTTCGTCTCACTGTGCCTTGATTCGATTTCCAAACCACTCAGAAAGCCACTGAAAATTCGATTATCAATGAAAAGCCATGAAGTGGCTTGAGCGTGTCATTTACTCAGTAAAAACGAGAAGAACGCGCAACTGAGTTCGACAATACAGATAACTCGTTGCGCACTAAAAATGCTAGCAACTCTTGACTATGAATATGTAGCAGATTTGAAGCTATGTATGTATATGCATTTTATCATTATACAGTCTGCCGTGAAATCGCACAATTTCCCAGGGAAAGTCTCTTGACATAAGTTCAGAACCAAATGCAAGAGGTTAGTTTATAAGCAATCAACCGTACATACATTCACTTTACCTATTTTTACTGGACTGCATTACCTATTCCAAACCGAGACGGGTGTTTAATATAACTCAGAAACGTCACAACTTCCCATTTGGAGATCAAACTCAGAAACAATATGAATTAAGTAACTTTGATTTAAAATAGCAAGGTAGCATTCTTAAAGACAGACAGACAGGAGTTTTGTCGATAGTTGGGTGTGATTTTTAATATGTTTGAAATCACACCCCTCATGACAAATTCAACATCCCATTCGCGGAGTGCACAGTCACATTGGCCATTATAGCATTTGAAAGGTTTCTTTTTGTAAGAGCTTAGACAAACATGTACCGTATTGAAGAAAAACGACAACCGGATTTTAATACTTTTTTGTGACGAATTTTCAAAGACTAGTTGTTTGTGCGAAGCACTGGGTCGGGTCACGTCAGGGTACAGCGATTAACAATGAGGGAATCCAGGCGTGTCTGACTCCCAGGGGCTACCTCCAAAAATGTGTCTGATGACGGGACCCCGTACTGGTGTTGCCTTGCCACAGAACCTGGCTGTATCATTACCAGCCAATAACGCCGAACCCTGAGCAGAAAAAGGCGTAGCACATGATTCGTGTACGAGTGAGGTATATACATGTACAAAGATATGTGCAAAATCGGCAGGGGGTGGCCCTGTTTGTGAAGACACTGCCACGGCGTTGACTAACAATGTTTGCACCACCTACCAGGGACGAACTGCATATATCTCTCTGTTATATAGTCCAATCAATCATATTAACAGCTTTTAGGGTTCACAATGCTATGAACTGATACCAAAGAGGTGTGTTTGGAGTTCACATGAATGATCTTCATCATGGAATATCACACTATTGCATGCAAATATCTCATTTTATCGAAGTTATTATATAACACGATTGCTTTGCAACCGATGCTTAGGTTTGGGTCCTATCGCCCAGATTATATTTATTCCGCTTGACAGGGATGGCGTCCTTTCTTTCATTCTAGATAAATACCTTGCATTTCAAACAAGCACGAGGGAAAACGCTCACTCAGAGGAAAACCGAAAACGATTTTTTATTCAATTAATAAAAGTCATAAGTTTGGTTAAACATACAGCATAGGGCCTACCGGTATCCACTAGAATCACTATTATGTTCGCTTTAAATTGCATCATGATGATTGCTTATAGAGAAATTTTAGGCTGGAAGCACTGAAGTCAACAGTAATGAAAAGTAGTTTCTGCACATTCTAGCCTGCAAAGTGCAATATAGGCGTTGAGCAATCCTTTCCAAAAGCAGAATTTTCAAACGAATGAATGCTCTTGTGGAATACATTTTTAGCGACTGCAGCTGTTTCTGCATGTGCATGATATTCTGCAATAGCAAGTCTTTTCATTCAGAAAACATCATCTACTGTATGCGCTATTTACAACCAATGGTGACGTGTTTTCTGAATAACTTAAAAACCAAAATCAATTTCATTTCAGCGATAACTAAAAGGCAAGCGTTTTGGTGGTGTTCTATGTTATAGTACCAAGGTTATTAATTTTACACCATAACACTTTATATGCGCTGTTTACTTGTTTAATTACTGACTTATTGATAACTTTTTGAAGAAATTGATACAACTGTGCAACAATCTCTATTAATTACATCGTACTGAATCGATTGGTAAAAAGAAACTTGAGAGTGCTTGGAGCAACAAAGAAGTCCTTTGTGAATTTACTATATCGTATAGTTTAATTAGTACACACCCCTAAACAATCTACTGGTGGTCACCTGTGTGCTGAATAGTAAAATAAAAGTGACATTGAATTCATGTGACAAGAAAAGAGTGTTTGTGTGGCGTGGTACACACTGAAAAACAAGCCGACCAAACCAGATGGAATGAAAGCTGGTCGTTGAAGGCATTGAAAAAATGCAGTTTGGTCAGATTTCCGAACAAGCTTGAAAGCTTTTACACCCAATTTCCTTGGCCAGAAAAATTCAATTTCTGAGATGCTGAACTGAAGAGACATGGATACACAGTTTTTGTGCTAGGAATTAGAGAAATAAAGGAATGTGAAACTCATTATATCAATTAAAAGTGTCCTATTTCATAGCCATTAAGTATGGACACTATGGTCCCTACTATCAACTTTACAAATGTATCCCTTCCGTCAAAGTTACGACCCTTTGAAGTAAAGGACCAGCAGGGTTACCACTATTGGGTATACCGTCAGAAACATCACTAGTGTAACACAAACGACACCCCTTGGGCACTGTACGTCGCCGAGGAAGGCGGACGCGTCAAGCCCTCCGAAGAACGTGTTGCCCACCAGGCCTGAACTTCGGACCCTACGCGAAAGGACTTCCACACTGAACCCCGAGCCAGAGGCTTTGTTTAGCTGTTCCTCGACTAACTTCTCGATCTCTCGCCCGTTGTCGCTGAAGGAGAGCAGCTCGTAGCAGAAGGTCTTAGCGAACTCCACACAGTCGTCCAGTAGGACTTTGTAGCGTCTCGGGGAAGCCCTGAGAATAGCCAACTGTAACCCGCTCACTGGCACGCGCTTGTACTTGCCGATATAGAAGCATCGCTTGATCTTGGATTTCATCTCTCCATACATCGACAGCTTGAAGCGAATCTTATACATCCTCTGCTGGGCTGACTCGAAGCGCAGCTCGGCCGCCCAGACGAGGAGTTGGTTGGGGATGGCGAACGGGTCATGAATCGGCATGTCCTGGAAGACGTTTAGTGGGTCATTTTCCGGGGTCACTTCGTTAGCTGGAGCACACAGCACGAAGGCGTGCCAACCCTCGTTGACGCAGATGAAGACATCGTAGTCACTCGGCTCCCCCTCCGCCAGCAGCCGCTTGATTTCTTCGGTGTCATTTTCACGATGGGCCCTCACTATGTCTGGTCGGATGTCCTTCACATTGTTGACATGGTACGCCAGTGGATCGTACGAGCGAATACTTCCTTCTACCATGATCTTGTTGTATGTTAGCTGACTGCAAACGTGACGCTCAAGTTTCAACACTAGAAGTGGTTTCACTGTGCTGTAAATTGAAAAGATTGATATACAGTATACCAAATATAATAATGAATAAATGACGCCACTTTGTCAACATATTGCAAAAATCCCTATATGTCTTGATATATTAAAAATGTGACGATCTGAATATTTTAGTGTTTGGTTATAGGTGCCCTTCTACAACATGATAATCAGTGGGTATTTAATGCTATCTGTGAGCTTTTCAGTGAAAACATGTTCATTATTTTAGTCGAATGCGTCTCGAACCGACATTCCCTGGGTGTGATAGTTCAGAGGCCTCACACTGCACAGCTTAGCTGGGTCCAGTGACGGATCCATATCACCATCAACTTTCTTCACTGAATGTTTTGCAACACTGGCAATGTACATGGACTCAAGATTCCTTACAGGGTGTTTTCTCAACAGGTCTCGAACAGTGTATTTATCTAGCATACTTTGCTTTATCGATGAAGACAGCCTTGCAAGGAAAGCGTCGAAATTCTTATTTCTTCAGGCAAGTTCCACTCTGAGTACAGTTAGGAAATCGGTCTGTTTTTCTTCAACAATATATTTGAGCAAGACGTGACAGTCTTAAATCTGCCAGCGATCAGTACGAAAGAAACACTAGACGTGCAGTTTAAACTAAATTAATTCAACAAAACGAACTGGCAATATCATACATTTACATGAAAAACGGCGCTACGCGATGAATTCCAAACTCTGATGACTGGCCTGCCCCTGCATCACACAGGAAGGCAACCAACGCTGCCACTTCATACATATCAACGAAATTAAATGGTCCCTTATTCATCAACCTGGAAAATCCAACGCATCATTCTGATAAACTCCGGCCTGTTTTGCTTTCATCATATTGCGAAACTAGACATCTGGGACAAGAACATCCTTCTCTTTCTAGGGAAAATTCACATCGAACTTAGAAAAAACATGCAAAAAAAGAGATGACGGGTATGAAAGTGAAACTGAAACAATGGCGTACATTAGCCTGTATTCATGTGTCGGCCATCTTAAAAAAAAAGGAAGTCAGATAAAAAAACCATCCATTTGGGGAACCTGAATGTAAAATTACAGCGATAAAACGAAACTTCTTGCAAATTCATGTCAACTTTGATTCTAATTATTCAAAATTGGTGATAAATTATACATAAATGCTTTAAGCCACATTAAAGAAAAACTGAGGTTTGGAACATAAATTAGTCTGACTTCATCCCTATTTAACGGATTACAGTAAATATTCAGGTAACGAGATAAAGCTGCCTTCCCTGTGTGTACGGTCCATCAAGTCCATGAGGCACACTGAACGCGAATAACCACTTCTCAATAGACCCACCAGCATATGGCAATAGCGTCTAATTCTGATTGCTGAAATGTACGCTACAGCAATAGAGCTTTGATGCCACAACCGTTGACCACCACTTCAACCAAAATATTACCATCAGAAAGAGCGATCGATAGGTGGTAATTCCCGGGAGATTCCTACCCACGGCCTCCGTACTTTGAATGTATATAAAAGACTATAAACGACCCAATAACTCATTCATTTTATGTAAACACAGAGAAAAGACATCGAAGGACGACTCCAATGCAGAGTAAGATCTTGCAATTTGATAGTTTCGCACGTACCCTATCGCCATTGTTGCTTCATACATCATGTGTTTGTGTGATTTCAGCATTTATTGATATTCATGTGCAGGGGACAAAGCTCAGTTTGCGATATTCGCTGTTTTATGATCAATGATTGAATACTGAGAGTAACAAAGGTCTCTGCTTGACTGGGATTTCCCTTCTGCGTCTCCGCAGCAGCATACAGGCCGAACAAAAAGAATAATTACTTTAATAAAAACCATCTGGTGGCAATATGAAACGTTGGATTTTTGTTTATAAAAGAATTGTATCGGGGGTTACATCTAGTATGTCCAAGTATGGATAAACAAATAGGGTATTAAGGGTTTATTTTATGGCCAAAGAAAAATCACAAGAGAACGCAGTTTATTAATTCAGCCATTTCACACGATTTTTTAAACTAAATTTTAACATTTAAACAGTGTGCTATAGTCATCTGTAGTCATAGAAGATGTCATCCACAATTGGGTGGGGCAAGCCTGGCACGTACGGATAAACGAGGCTAAAAAGCTCCTTCAGCCAAAACCCTGACTGCGAAAATGGCACATATTCGCTGACCTCTCTGGATTTCAACCAAAGACTATATCGACACCTGTGACCAATGTGCGCCATGATTATAATTCTCGTGGAAATGTGATGTTTGATTATCATCAACGGAAAGCGTGTCGTGTTACCAACGCAGTAAACGGGAGTGCATCATCCCATCCGATTACATCCTATGACTTCCGGAATGATACGAATGACAATCTAACGAAATAATACTCCAGCAAGGGGTGGGGTAATGTCATACACGTTCAAACCTACCTAAAGGAAGGGTATTGGAATCCAAGCACTCTAATTTTCGCTGCGATTGGAGTGGCACATCTGTGAAATAGTCGCGACCTTCGACAGTTGTGTTGTAATGCTGTCTTACGATGTCTCACCCTCGTTCCCATCACAATGCCCTTCCGTAGGTAATGTATGGAGTGGCGGGGTGGTGGCCACAGGACGAGGTAGGAGGACGACTCACGAGGAAGGATCACATCATTTCTATTTCTGGAGTGGGGATTCCCCGCGTTAGGCACGATACATTGGTCAAGTCTTACCAACATCTATGGTCCATAACACAACTTGCCCCAGCTGCAGGAGCACAGGAGCACGTGATGAAAGAGTAGAGGTGAATTTTGCGGATCGCCGAGCAGGCGATGTCTCTGGGGTCTTTTGGTGTAAGCTATGTCAATGTTAATCCGTGATCTGTGAAGTGAGGGCGCTGTGATATTTGACAGTGCCCAGGGCTGTGCCTTGTGGCTTACGGAAATCATCTAGAAGAATAGAGAGGTGGGAGAACTTGAATTAGAATGCGCGCAATGGGCTTTTCAAACAATTGTTCTAATTACTGTAAATTTTGGCACAATGGAATGTACACCCAATTAGCGACTGACGAAAACGGTCCGTGGGATAAAATCTTTGGCTTTTAGATTTGGCAGTAGTAAACTTAAGGTGGTTGTGCAAGTGATTGTGATGGGAAATGCGTGTTGATGAATCCGGAAACGTACCTCCGTTAAACACTTCTTGGTTATTAGTTTAATCCATACGTTTGATGTTTGTCACGGCCATCGGTAACGCGCCCAAAGTACACATGCTACTTCCTGTTGTGGTGACCTATCTGGAATTCGTTTCCCTAGAAGCGGTCAGTATTGTACATCTAGCTCCACTGATGAGGCAGAATCTCCAGTCAATCCAAGCCGTGTGCATCCAACATACATGCGCCACTCGGAAGAGTCACACGGTCACTTCTAAAATTGCGGTGCAACTTGGTAAGCCGTCATGGAAAACTCTCGAGGCTGTCGTTGCCGTTTTGGTGTGTCGTTGCTCCTTTTAGCTTTTCTGAGTTTTCCAAACAAAGGTGGGTAAATTGGTATCTTTTCCATAACATGGCCGAGCGTGAGAAAGAAGCAAGTGGTGCGTACCGGCAAACCAGCCGTTTATAACGGTTGCGCTTGCCATATCCACATACAGCAACTTTAATAAAGGCTGAACTAACTTGTTCTTCAAAATTTTCTATAGTTTGTTTGCACTTGCCATGCATTTGTTTTGTCTGGTAACATAAGTTTGTAAAGTATTCCAGACGCATTTAATGTATAAACACTGTGGGGCGCATATTTGAATCTGTATACAGCCCCTTGCGCTCGTAACCTTTTGTTAATGTGACGCGAAGATAATTGAGAAAACCGAGGAGAGTACGAAGAGAAGGAAAAGGGCATTATTTCCAGTGGTCTATAAACTAAAGAATACCTGTATCAACTTCAAGCTTGCAAGTGTTGACTCTCCTTGACAACCCTTAAGACTTTATCATTAGTTCCAGACCAATAAGTCCACGTTGAAAGCTCTATCATTTCCTGGTTTTGCCACCTCTAATTTTAGTTTGCTTTGGTAGGCCGTCAACATTGAATCTTTCGCTCATTTTGAGCAATAGTTATATTTCTAGTTGACCGATAACAGGTCATTTATTCCTGCTTTAATTCGATGTCTTAAATTGATCTCCTTCCAAAATTGCGTGAAACGATAATTGACGAATTTACACTGATGAGTACCAGGGTGGTGGTTAAACTGAGCTAAACTCAAAATAAAACAGACAGAAACCCAAAATTACTCACTACAAAACCCTTCTGTTTCAACTCCAGGCTTAGCTCTAATCAACCTGCGGGACAAATACGTCAGCCAGAGCAGTAATTATTCCAATGGATACCCTACCAAAGCCGTGGATGATGACATTTATTCAATATCACACACAGGTGAGTACATTTACTTTTTCAAAAAACCTTTAAGCGCATCATGAAAACGCGAAGTGCTTTTGAATGTCGATTCCGATACTGAATAAGCGAACGAAAGACCCAATGTTATTATCATACCAATCATACAATTTCAGAGTGTGGCGGATACCAGTGGTGGAGAGTAGATCTTGAAAATGCCTACCGCGTGGAAAGGATCACCATTATCAACAGACACGACCAACATGGTAAGGTAGCTGGCATTCGACAGGAATTCTTTAAGCCTTTTCGGGCCGAATAAGGATTCGACTTTGACTATACCGGCTGAGTCACCGAATTACAGGAATTAAAAAAGAAAATTTTGGCAGGTTGCTTAGTGTTTTGGGGCATGATCGTCGATCCCAAAAAGTTACACTTATTTATAATCTACGGAAAATGGCGATTTAATTTCCCAAGTTTTTTTGGGGGGGGTCTACGAGGTTTTTTTTACGAGCTTAAAATTTCTCAAGGTTTTTACAAGGAAGACGATCGGCGAAAGAGTTTCTGACCCCTCGAAGCCTGTAGCATATAGTTGATCTTATACTGGTGAAAGTACTGTGATTTGACACCAATGAAGCCATGATTTGGTCGTCACGTCATTTAGTAAAACGGACATGTTCCTCTTGGGGCATAGCTTAATTTATAAGTTGTCCCACTGTAGCTATTTCGTACAGTCAAACTTGAAAATTTATACCTCATAAAAACAAATGTTCTGCTAACAATAGACCTCGGAAAACGAACTTTGAAAAATATACATGCTTTTGGATTTCTGAAAATGTATATTTAATGGTAGTGTATTAAGCTGTTGCATGCTTCATTTTATTTTTGTGATAAGTTAACTGTCAGTTGTGTTCTGCCATTGCAGGTTCTCGATTAACCGGAGCCATAGTGCGAGCTGGTTTGAATTTAGATCACTCACGGAACCAACAAATTGGATCTTCGGTCAGAAGAAATCAAGCTTCTCCTGGCGGACAGACGATTCATTTCGGGGCGAATCCCAGCGTCATGGCTCGGTATGTCAGTGTGGAGCTATCAGGCAGTTGCTTACAACTGGCCGACTTGAGGATTGAGGAAGAAACCCTGGTATCTACAGGTGAGTGCGGCGGCTTTCTGTAGGAGCCTTGTTTTCAGTGGTGGATCCAGAGTGGAAAAGGGGAATACCCAGCATTTATGAAAAGGGTGAATCAAATTGAATCACTTTTTTTGTACTGCTGGTTTGGCTTAAAGGGTGCCGAATGGCGTGCTTTTGGAACCCTTACAGCAAAATAACATGCAAAGTTGTAACAGTTTGGAATTGATTTCATTTACTTCTTTAAAATTCCTTTTACGAGTTCTTTGTAAAATGTTGACTTTCACATCAACTTATCGTAACCGGAAAGCTGCCTAACCTGAAAAACAAATGTCGCACCCAAACCTGATCTCTCACTACGGAAATACATGACAACCACCAATGCAACTCGCTGTACTCGTATGTATCATGAAAAGTTAGGAAATTAGATTTGGACTGTCTTTCCTGAGATTTCAACAAGAGACCAAAATAAGTTCAGCGGTATACACTATAGTTAACCTGAAGAAATCAGCATTTACGACAAATTCTCGAGTGTAACTTAACTTTGCTGAAAAGAACGTATTATGCTCAGGCCAGCCAAACTGAATCTTTAACCCATGGACTATAGATAGGTAACTCTTTGTAACGCTTTACATTCTCGTTCTCAAATAGTGCTTGATGTAAACGAAAAAAGAGAAAGAAAAAGGAAAAGAGCGTGATCAAGGAGCCCTAGGAACAGTCACAAAAGCCGAAGTGGAAGGTCGATGATTGTTCAACCCATAATATCACCCTAGTAACTTTGCCACATTCCACATTTACTTGTAGAACACGGAAATAAAATTCCGACATGAGTTTTCTTTGGAATGTTTTCAGTTAGAAATTATTCTGCCCCGTGTAAATGCCCACGCACGGACTGCACGAGATTTCCGGAAACTCGCCAAGTGACCTTTTATTTTCAGGTTCAAGTAACCTGAAAGGTACGTACAGGAAACCGCATTTCTTCCCTTCCTGTTTAAAATTTAGCTCTTCACAAAACTCATCTACTGTCCAACTGTTTGACATTATTATTTTTTTACGGCTGTTGTGCCATTATCTACTTATTAATTTTCTGAAAATAGGGTCATACAAAAGAGCAGAAGATAAAATGGAACAGAACGTATTTCGAATTCTCACACTGAAACAATTTGATAATGAGAACAATCGAACTGAAAGTACTTTCAGATTAATTCAACTTCATTCAGGGTACAGGTGACGCAGTCATCTTGCTAAACGGTTCTACCTACCATTGAATGTTTTGTTACGGCCACAAAAGGGCCTTCGATGTTTCTTGATGACGCATGGGATCGTTTATTGAAAGTTAGCGGAGGGAGGAGCACAGGAAGTGAATATCAAACATAAAAAACTGCTGTCATAATGTCTGTAAATTTGATACAGAAGTCTTTCTAAAACAAAACAAAGTGATTACAATAATCAGATCTCTATACTTACCACAATCATTGATTCACAAAAGGTTTTTATACTTTTCCATGTGAAAATCATTTTATACTGTCCACCCCTTCAAAAATAATTGATGAGTCCAAAGGTATTTCCTGGTCTCGTTGACTTGTGTGTACCAGAGATAAGGGCAGTCTAGGACCAAGTTATACGCTGGAATACAAACATGTGGAGGTCCAACATGGCGTTGATCCTTGGAGGAAAAACGCTGGTCTGGAAAGTTTTTTTACTACTTTCGGTTTCACATTTCTCACTTGGTAAGTTTATATAGGTGTAGCGATGACAGATTGTTTTGGCAGGGGCCAGGAAAAAATAAATCAAGTTGTTGTCGGTGGTTTGAGCGACCGTCTTAATTCATCAACGTGTGTATGGATCAACATTGTCCAAATGTACATGTATGCACATGTACACGAACGTGGCTTAGGTGGTTACGATGAATTCGTGCGATTATGTCTAGCTCTTACTTTTCCCCAAAATAAAGAAAGTGAAGAAGAAAGATTGTGTTCTAAAAGACAATTGCTGTGATTTTCTGAGTTTCTCTCTATTCTCATTTTCAAAGGGGGCACAAGTTTTGTCCAGTAATACATTTGCTGGTTTTCAAAGGATTAACCATCATGACCATGTTTTGTACTTTGATCCTTGCCTTAGACTTAGAAATAATGACATTGGAATTTATAAGAATTCAAGTATTCAACAGGTACATATAAGAGTATTTTGATTGGTAAAGTTGTCATTGTTTTTAAAGCTTTGATATTGACAAGTGACAAAAAACTAGTACCAGCACGGTAGATGATCACTCAATGAAACGAATTGGGAATGAAAGTGCATACAAGCTTCTGCATACAATGGTACTTAAATTAATTTTGATTTCATTTTACTGAACGTCTGGTTTGAGGCACATTAAATGAGTGGTATAAAGTACCAAAATGTGATGTCAGTTTGAACCAGAAAGCGCAGTGCAAACGAATGGAGTGTGCGAGCATGTTGGTTCACGCGCTGGTTCTGGCGCTAATGCCTTTTACACACAAATTGTGCACGTGACGTATTCACTTCGGTACTCTATATGAATTGAGTCAGCAAAGTACAAATTTGAAAATGCAGGAAGTTAAGTGTTGAGAGTATTTATCGAAGCGGCCACATGTAGGCCTACATGTGCATTATATTGTCCAGTACATGTACCTCAAATTTTGAACTCCGGTGCATGAGTTTGGATAAAGCTTCAATCACAGTGTTATGAAAACTTCAAATCTGATATTTTCAACATCAATTTTGATCTAAAACTGTGAAAGTGTAAAATATTTAAGTGTGGTAGGACCAACACCCCTGTAGTTTTATGGCATAAATGTACGTGTCTAACTGAAGTATATGTCAATTACACGTGATTTTTAAATAAGAAGCGCTGTCTAAAAGAATGGGGAGACATTGGTGGGCACATATAATAAAGGGGAGACATTGGTGGGCACATATAATAAAGGGGAGACATTGGTGGGCACATATAATAAAGGGGAGACATTGGTGGGCACATATAATAAAGGGGAGACATTGGTGGGCACATATAATAAAGGGGAGACATTGGTGGGCACATATAATAAACCTTGTTTGTAGACTCCAAATACTGGCTGGAAATTGGAATAGGTACCAAGGTACCCATAACCATGTTTTGCAAGTTACATCTTTTGTACATAAAGGTGAAGAAAAACAAGGGAACCAGTGTTTTTAGGGGATTTTGGTTAAAACAGGCTACCTGTGAGAGTAAAATGGATTTTCAGTGTACAGTCACTGCTGTCCGTTTTCTCCAGTAATTCATATTTTTCCTGTTCATTTGACAAAGCAAACTTACAATACCAGCTACATGTACTTTTATTCCCTTTTGAATTGTGAAACTCTGCTAGGCATTGCCAAAGAAATATGGAATAATGACATTAACATGCAAGAGATTAACTGACAGTCCTAATGCAAAGGTACATGTACATGTACCTGCACATGTCAAGTACATACCTGTACTTATATTTTGTGTTTTTTATTGCTTGGTTTAAAGAAAGGGCTTGAAGGATTCCGTTATTATTTTCTTTTGGCTTACTTGTGTGAAGAATGCAGCTTTACTGTGTGATTTTTCGCAAAATGTAGAAGAATTTCCAGAAACAAATTTTCCTTGACTTTACCCAAATTTCTTCTTGTCCTACAGAAGCTATCTTTCTTTTAGGGGCGGCTCCCGCCCTGAGTGCTCAGTATGTGCTGTGTAGAAATGCTCATTGTATCCCTCTGACTACTAATGGTCCAGTTTTGCTCGTGACAGGTGTCCGCTAGATGGCATGACCAAATTGGCCCCAGGCAAAGCTAATCCTAAAAGATAATAAAAGCCAAGGGGAAAACATACTGTCAAAATTCAGACCCTCGATTCTGCTCTTTAAAATTGAAACAGGATGTACCAAAGACGATCCTTACTATTGTTTTCATTTTCTCTGGTTCTTTGCTAAATAAGCAACGACACGGATATTGTGTGATGACACATTCATAAATTAATGTGCTCTAGGTCAAGTGTTCCGACCTTCAAATCCTGTGGATGTAGAGCTTGAAAACACCGGAAAATGTTATGTCACTTTTGTAGAATATTTTGACGGTCACAACAGCAGTCACGTTATCGGGTGTGTTAGCTTACATAGGGCAACCCTGACCTGGGGATATGTACATGTATACATGTATGTAGGCTGTGTCAGACAGACAGGGGAAATTAGCTTAAAATTGTGCTGCTCATAGTTACGGTAGCTAGTTGAACAGACCCTAATTATGCCAAAGGTGCACTTTTATTGTCACATTTGCACTTAATATGTACATGTATGTAGTAAGCAGTGGTATAGAGTACCGAAGTGAGTACGTCACGCGCACGATTGGTGTGTAAAAGGCATTAGCGCGAGAACCAGCACGTGAACCAACACGCGCGCGTCCTCCATTCGTTTGTACTGCACTTTCTGGTTCACAGTGACGTCACACTTTGGTATTCTATGAGGAATCCGAGTTGTTAATGCATCATTAGTCGTAAATTTAAAGAACCTTGGGCACTTTCTGTGGCGCACCAAGAGTTGGCTTCTTTAGTCTTTGGGTCAAATGTTTTAACAGTAAATCCAAACATGAAGCCTATTTTCTGTTCAAACATGTTGTATATATGTTCAGATATACATCTCTGCGCATTATATGTGCACAAGAAAACTGTTCATTTGTGGAATGCTTAAGAGGCAAGATACACCTCCAACACTCAGCTCTCAGTGACTGAGTTTTTGCTTGATGAAAAAAATTAGATGCGGCAATTCTGGCATTCATGCTGTAAGGCCCCAAACAGAATGACTTGCCTGCTTCTTCAGTCACAAACTTATGAAGTTAACCCTCTGTTTTGGATAATGATTTGCCACACACGATTAAAAATAAATGGTTACCCTTTGCATGCAGAGTTTCCAATTAATTAAAACAGAAAAGAATGAGGGAAATATGTTACCATTCAAAGAACTTTGTACAGCCAAGAAGTCAAACCCATAAACATGATAAACTCTGTAGCTGAAGCTTGTTTTGACCAATGTGTAAAAAACATTTGATTTTGCTACTGCTGTTTATCTGTCAATATCATTTATGTCTATCTGTACGGAACTGACTGCTTTATTGAAATTAAGGCATAAGTATCAGGAAATTATCATGTTTATCTTTCCACTCACAATGACCAATATCCTTGTCAGGGAATTATTTTCCTTTTTTTAAAGTTGGCAGCATTTTGTGAGCCTCTTCAAAATTCATCAGAAAGTGCAGGTAACCTGTGGTGGCCCCCGTTTGGGTAACATTGAATAGTCATTCCGATGTGACTCGGTACCTTCTACGACACCTGGATGACTCTTCTTCCATTTGATTCTCAGACTTTGCTTAAGCTTTTTCCTGATGGCATTTGCTTAAAAGAAATTTTGGCTTGTTAGATGTATATAATGAAAATATGTTGCTTTATTGGAAAAGCTTGAAACTTGCATAGTCTGAAACTCTTTGAAGTTTAGTCTATCATCGCAGGAATTTCTAAAAAACAATTGGGAATGCATACATTATGGTACATGTCTGTGCTGCACATATATGTATGTGACAGCCCTGGCAATTTCTAGTTTATATACAGGGTACCAATACCTCACTGTTCAAATCTCCAGTGTATCCGCAGTGTTTTTCCCTCTGACAAACGTTAGCTAAATTTCCCCTTGGTGGTTTGACTGTACTGTAAGGTGATCCATGGCCTCGTTTCCTTCCTGTGTGGTTGAGCATAATGGCTGTGGAGTGGTAGCAACAGAACAAGGATCTGTGGATCGTGAGACATATCCATTCTGGGTTGGTATTGACCATGTCGTTTCCTCTATCCTTGAACAGAGGGTACACTGTGGAAGGGAAGATTAGTTTGTCTGAGTTGGAAATCTAGCCAGTCTCGCCCCAGGAGTTTTAAATCGAAATATTTCTCATAGAAACTTCTTACTCACCATTTTTTAAAAGAGTTGGAATATCTGTATAGGATAATCTTTCGCTCATTATTTTGGGTTTTTTTGGGGGGATGGGGGAAATGGAAGCTGGTGTATGTGTGATAAAGAAATACAGTGCAAACTGCTTTAGGAGTTGATGGAAGAATAACTCTGCGTTGAAAGTGATCTATAAACTTGGCGATTCTATTCACTGTATTAGTGTACAAGTACGTAATAAAGGACTGTGCCTTTACCAACATTATAATGAGAATACTTGTACATGTACGTTTTTCAAAAACATCAGGCCAGTGCAGTTGAAATAACATGAGCAAGCCCAGCTACACGAGAGCGAGCTCTAAGCTAGGACTTAGCAGCTACGTACATACATACATGTAAGGTGTATGCATGAAAGTGTACTTATACTTGAAATGTATAACAATGTACTCTCAAAACACCAGGCAAGTATTTTTCTGAAAATGCAGATCTTAACAGAAAGCTAAGTTCTAACACGATTTTGACTGTCTGAAAGTTTCCATTATTTTTCTGGTCAAGTGTTTACTCTCAAGGCATTGCAGCTTTGTTGACAGCCATTGGCATAGGAGGCAAACATCTGGTTACACTCTGCCTTGGTCAGTGTCTTAACTGTGGCAGAACTCATTGAGTGACCCTTTCCAGAAATGAGACTCCCTAAAATGTACCCCAATTACACCCGTCTATAACAAACCTTCCAGGGGTAAACTTACATGTACATGTAGTACCGGGAACGTTTAGTACTCGACTATAATTCTGCTTTTAATAATGAGGAGGTAACAGAAAAATGATGTCATTTTCAATGCATGTATTCATCTTATTCATAAATCGTACTTTGAGATATCACAGTTGCAAATTGGACAGTATTTTGCATGGTCATTGTGAGTGTGAGATTCTAGGAGTACTTACATACTACATGTACATGTGCATGTATCTTCAGCTAACATCTCAGTTGCTAACCTAACTTTTTATACCTGTTGTATGTTTCTTGGACTCATTGTACAGGTGAACTGGTCGACTTTACCTGCTTCAATGACAACCCCATCCTTTCTCTTACTGCTGAAAGAACGTTCATCAGTGGCTACAAAGGAAACTCTACTCTGTTAAATGATGCTGTTTCCTTCGGGAGAACTGTTGTTACTGCCACCGGCGATGGCTTGCCAACCTCATGTTCATGCATACCCAGCCCCGGCAGTGGTCAGGGGTCATCGATTGTCCAGCAATTCATGAATTGCCGAAGTGGTTTTTGCTCCTGCACCGGGACTGGATTTAGTGATTGCCGGTATCGGATCGGAGCTTTTTATTGTCAGATTAGGACAGGAACCACCGGGGAGAGGATAACGACGATAACTCTGAATTCAGATGGTAGGCCTGAACCTGAAATATGCATG
>NW_019091447.1:382315-399309 GCF_001949145.1 Acanthaster planci
GGGTTGGGCTATCTCCAATAAGTGCCTACCTTTTTGAATGACAACCGACAACAGAATTGAACAATGCAAGTCCATCATTACATTCAGATTGGCTGGACAGACTTGAAAATATGAATCTGTAGATTTGAAAACAAAAAATGTAATGTATTATATGTATATAGATCAGCTTTTATAACACGCAATTTTAGTGTCCAATTCTGCCAAAGTCAAGACTTCTTATACAAAATGATTTAATTTTCTTTTTGGTGTCAACAGTATCCAGCTTCATTCCGACAGTGAACTTGCAGAAGTCAGATGTCACATCTGACAGCATACGCTTCACATGGGATGAGGTTCCCTGCGAGGAGGTGAACGGTCGGTCGTCATTTTATCAGTATAAAACGGAGCTCAGAAACCAAGCAACCGGTGAATTGGTTTCGTCCGACTTACGTTCTGAAGTGAAACAGGCAACTCAGCTTACCCCCTGCACGACCTACAGCTTTAAGGTTGCAGTGAGAAATACCATTGGCATTGGAAGTTATAGCAATGCCACTGAGGTGACAACCAGCACTGTTGGTAAGTGATCAGTTCCCAAATTGGGCTATTTTCTTTTTGCCGAATGTTGTCATTTCATTACTTACTGTTTCTGCATGTAGTTTTGACTAAAATCAAAAGATTTTCCAATGAATATAATGGGGATATTTATTGGCTCAAAATTTGAGTTGTTATACATTGAAAAACTGAATAATTATGATTTTGAGGCAGATTTTTTTCATGCTAATGCAAATTTTAATATTCGTGAGTACAGTCATAAATTTGTCAAATTAACAGATACCATGTTCAAATATTGGGTCAAATATTGAATGATAAATCAAATATGTCTATATAAGATAAACAATCATTATTGGAGCACTTCTTCAGATATTTATCATGTTGTAAAATTTTTTTTTATAATTTAAGTTCCATCTCGGGTTCAGGCATTATCTGTGGATTCTGTTGAAGACCAGCCCACTGCCCTGCGAGTTAGATGGAATCAACCGTCTGGCAACTGCCCCGTAGATTATTATACAATCCACTACGACCTGGTCTGGTTATCGCAGTGCGAGATACCAGACAGTAATCGTACCCTAGCGGGGACAACAGAAGGCACAGAGTACGGCATCACAGGCCTTTTTCCTTACTCTAGATACAGAGTTGATGTGACAGCTAGGACTTCAGTGGGAGAGGGGGACGGATCTTACGTCTATGCTTATACAGCTGACGCGGGTGGGTAGATTGATGCTGTGATGGTGGACCAAGACATCGGGCCAGTTCAATGATGGTGCTCAATGTTTTGGAGTAGGGAAACCTTCCATTAATCCACAGGGACATCCATAAGCTCGGCAAAGGGCTGGGCTGGCTTTACTTATTAAGGCCAAAATCACTTGAAATGGGATGCAGCAATAGTTAAGAAAAAAGCCACAAGCTCCCCTAGAAAGGAAGGAAAATGGTTTTCCAGGCAGGAAGGATGTTTGGGGGAAACTTTAGGACATTAGACCCCCAAAGTGAGAATTTTTCCATGTTTTACACAATAAAATCCTGTAAAGTAACAACAGAATAGGTTGAAGGATTTTTCGAAACCTTTTCCGGGATTTGAAGATTTCATTTCAAGGCAAGGGTAATCACATATAACTGAAGCAGGAATTCCTAAGGTCACCTGTGATTGGCTGAAAGTTGGTTTTAATTTTCAGCCAATTTGATAGGTGAGTTGCTTCATGACTGAATCAATTATCTAAAATGCTGAATATCACTTG
Organism: Acanthaster planci; assembly: GCF_001949145.1. Next base: position 384,088 of record NW_019091447.1, read on the forward strand.
ATTTCTCTCTCCAGTATATTCTGTGAAGCCAGTGTGATAAAATAAATATTTTTGCTTTTGAACATAATTTTTTTTTTATCAGCCCCATCGCAACCACCGAGTGATGTTGCCAACGCAGCAACATTGAAACGAGGGTTAAGGTTTGAGTGGCAGCCACCACGCTGCCTGGGTCGCCGGGGTGTCATCACGGGATACAGGTACCGACTACTGGATCTAGAAAGAGGAGGGGCCAATCTTACTGTAAACACCTTCTCGTATGAGAGGCAAGCTGACATCAGCGGACTGGTACCCTACACGCTGTACTCATTCCAAGTCTTAGCACGTACTGCAGCTGGTGATGGTCCGTATAGTGAGGCGATAAGACTACGCACAGCCCAAGCAAGTAAGTGATAATACATAAATACATACTTTATACCACTTACAGGCATTTTTCAAATTACTGACATTTTAGCCCTGTGGTTGTAGTTTACACGATGAGCTCAAGAAATGAAGCTTTTAGACTGTTTGAAGCAAGGATCGAGTGAGCATAGCAATTCTTCAGGAAGTGTCCCTGACTTAGGGGTTAGTGAAAACTCATGTTGTTGGATAGCAGCCAAGCATTGAATACCATTAGCAGTGGTCACATGTCCAGGAATTCATGCACAAAGACGGCAGGTTTGCGTTATATGCCTGTGATGTTAACACGCTGTTTGTTTTGCAGACTTTTTAACATTTTGGACCATTTTGAAATGAAATCACAGACTTGCACCGTGATATTGGGCCATTAACAGTGTGAGAGGTTTGGCTTTGTTCTCAAGTTGATATTTTCTTGCATCTGTGTATTTAGAACCACCTGAAGTTCCCATGGTAACAACCCCCAGCGGGGATGCCACCTCCATCACTGTTCGATGGCACCGTCCAGACCCACCTCACGGGATCATCATTGCTTACTACATTCGCTATGGTATTGTCCTCCAAGGCAGTGAGGAAGTGAAAGTCACTGAAGGACTGAACGATACCCTCCTTGAATTTGTGCTGACTGGTCTGGTTGCTGATAGCAACTACTCCATCGAGGTAATGATAACACCATTTGTAAGGCGCACAGTTTCTCACAGTATGTGTCATTCAAAGTGATACATGTACACGTATATTCATTATCCCTACGGCATTTGAACATTCCTGAGACCATCTCTGCTCCATTCGGAGTTTACTAGCCCAGGGCTGCTATTTTAGGTATAAATGGTTAAACATAATTACAATGTCTATCTTCACAGATACCCATTTTCTCCAGGATTGAGGGCAGCATGTAGGAGCTATTTGCCTTGCCTAAGATCACATCCTTAGATTCGAACCCCCAACCTTATGGTTGGAATCTACAAACCCTAACCCACACTTCACATGTCCCCATACAACTCATATTGGTGTTTTTAGATGTTTGTCAAAACCAGATGTCCCTTCTGTAAAGTTCAGAAATCCATGGTAACGTGTTGTCTTTAAATAATAACATACTTTAAGATGATATCTCTTCATCATCTATTTTCCTGGCGATTGCCCTGAACTACACAGTCACACTGTAGATGAGGTGCATTATTAATGTTTACATTACTTGTCCAGTACACCGGTTCTTGACAGAACTACAACATCACTGAGACGAGAACTTTCTTACGGCTGATTTCGTGGGAATTCTGCAGACTTTATTTTGTTGTTAAGTTGTTGTTTTGCAATTTGGTGCAGTAACTTCAGCTGAAAAGGCTCGTATGCAGCTTTTTCAGTTCACAAATGAGCACAACAAAGAGTTTGTTCTTTTTTACGAACTAGCGCACCAAGTTTGCAGACCTGGTAGTAACTCTGGAAAGTACTGTCCCTGTAGGTTCTACATGAAGATGGCTACGTTTTGCCTGGCTCCCTTGAATTTCCCAGGGTTTTGTTATTTCTCAACAACTTACAGGTCCAGGCAGAGACAGCGGTGAACAGAGGCCCGTTGAGTGTGCCCGTGTATCGCATAACTCAGGAAGGAAGTGAGTGAAACAGATTCCAACTTCCGCATCATGCCCTTTGAACAAACTTGGAGTCTTGTCCTGCCCTCGCTCAATCTCAGTTTGTCAACGCATGAGCAACTTTCACATTCATACACTTTCTACGCATTTAAACTGCTGTCCTGGGGTAAAGTCAGTGAGTCTTTTGATACATGACACTCCACACTCCATAGTCTGGCATACGGCCGATCAGCTCATCCATGGTCTCAACCCCTGCACCCCCTTAGCACCTCAACCAGCGCTCTCGCAGGGCTCCTCTGAGTTGGTGCACCATGAGAGGGGGCTCCCATATGATGGCCGTTTTGGCTTTCCTAGCTGCTTGAGCAAACTCGTACCTATTCTGAGAGAATTAGTTTAGAGCCGTGTTTAAAATCATTAAATGCTACGTATCGTGCATTGTCAGTTCCTTTGAGTTTTTTATTCTGTTTTTTTAGTTCCTGGCGAGCCATCCTCACTGAGAGTTGAGAGCAAGACGCAGGAACAATTGTCCATTGCTTGGAATATACCAACAGAACCCAATGGAAGAATCATTACATACACGGTGAGTCACACCTGGCTCTCTTTTTTGGTTTGGTTTGTCAGTGGGACTTTATTGTGGAGATGTAAAAATTAATATAGGTGGTTAAAGTGTTCAGGCCATCTTGACTAGAAAGGAGGAGATCAGGGGTTCAAGGTACTGGCGGTGGGGGAGGCATTTACCGTTGAAAAGGTAGTTATTTTGCCCCCCCCCTTTTAAAACCATTCTGCCGCTATTGGTTCAAGTTCAGTCTGAATGGCTTGTGAATATTCTTTCCCGTATTGTCTGGGAAGGGCTACTCCCTTACTATAGTCAAACAGTGCTAACAACCCAGGGATAACACTCAAACGCTCTTCAGTGCCACAAACTGAACAACCCCATACAGGCTCTAAATAAATCAGGGAAGTCAGGTTGGTGTAGTGGCTCTCTCCTTGCCTTCCAACTCTTCAGCCCGGGTTTGAATACCACCTAGGCCAGTTTGTTCACGGATTGGGTTTTCAGTCCCTGTCTGACTCCTTGAGTTTCCCCTGGAATACTCATGCTGGGTATTCCTCCTACCTCTAAAACTGAACATTTCTTCATTGCCTTTGTAATTATCATTTCATCCTGTAATTGGCGCTAAATGCGCTGTTGAATGAACAGATGTAAATCAAGTCCTGCTTGTAGTGTTGATGTGTATAACCTAACATCATGTCTTGCATGTTCGTCTTTTGTCGGCTTATTAACGAAAAGCTCGAAATCTGTTGGATGATAATGACGCGTTACAGTCATTGATTCAAAACATGGTATTGATGACAAAGAATAGACAACATCTGCCTTTGTTACTTTTATAAACAGGTCAAGCATCGAGTCATAGAAAAACCATATGATCCAGATTTCAGTCCCAGCTTAACTTACGTCAAATCACAGACACCACCAGACATTCGAAAGAGTGATATACCTGGTCTTCAACCCGGCACAAACTATGAGATTTTGGTGTCTGCATCTACTCAAAAGGGGGAGGGACCGGCGGCTGAGATAGAGGCGTTTACTGAGCCAGCATCAGGTTGGAATAAGTTCATGTAATCTTTTTAGAAACATGGAATTTTAACGTAAAAGAAAATATAGGTAATATAAAAAGTAACAATAAGTGTTACAATTGATTAAAGAAAAAAATGGTATTGTCTTTACCACTTAATTTTGGATTTTCTCCCCTGAAAAAGCTGTTTGTGGTGGGTTTCTTTCTTTGTAAATTCTCCGACCTTGCAATTTCACAGTACATTAATACTTTAACCATGGTAATGTGAAAAGAATTCAGTTGTACACATCCTTTGCTCAACAAATGAGATCAATTGTGCATGTTTCTATGTCATCCAGCAACTAGTGGTAAAATAACGAGATTGCTCAGAGAAAACACTTAACAATAACAAAAAGAGTGTAACCAGCTACAATACATCACTGCATGGACCCATGTAGAAACACATTATGTCAATAACAAATTGTGTGTGACCAGTGTGATCACATGAGGTAAAATGTTACTTCCAAAGCTGGGCTTTCTGTTTGCCTTTGCTGGTTATCCAACATGCCTTTATCTTTGTCCATTATGCTAATTTTTGTTTTTCACTGTACCAATCCAGTGCTCTGTTTATTGTAGAATGCCTACTAAATAAAAATAAGCAAGAAATCACTTGATTTCATGACTGCGAATAATGCATGAGAACATCCCTCAAAATCCAAAGTGTGGCAGTTTGTCTGTGCATGAGGCATGGTGCAATCCCACAATGCTAGACATTCTGTGCTCTTCATTTGCAGACATTCCTGCCCCAGTCCTACCCTCCGTCAATCCGCAGACATCCACAGGAACTCGCGTTGACATCACCATACCGGAGGTAGACAGTGCCTACATTGTGTGAGTTTTGCCGTTCTGAAGGTTTTTCTGTTGATCAACCTGCTCCCAACGTTAAACGCTATGCTCTCTCTTAGCCTGGTCCCTAAAGGGGCTAAGTTTAAGATTTCATTTTAAAAAGTGAAGTTGAATTTGAACCTTTATGAAGACCTTTCTGCATACAGGTTTGCATTGTTTCTACCCTTCCTTTCTGATCTTAGTTCATACCTGGTCAAAGTGAAGAAAGTCTCCTCGAGGAGGCGTCGGGAATCAGTCAACATCAAGCAGGAAGATATCGGCAACTACAGCACCAACCCTGAGGAGTACTGGGCAGGGGAGATCAGCAAGAGTGAACACTCTGGGAACTTTGTGGTTGGCGATGAGAAGACATACGGGATTTATTACAACCCGCCTCTACAGGAAGGGACCACTTACGAAATACAAACCGGATCTAGCAGCAAAACAGATAATGTAAGTGATTTATGAAAGCTGCCGTAAATGGGACAATACTTGCCTTCCACTTCTTTCTGTAACTGTAAACAAACAAACAAACAAACAAACACCCCACAACACCCCAACAAACAAACAAACAAACACACCACAACACCCCAAAAAACAACCAAACACAAACCACTATGTTGCATCGTAAACGTCATGGACTTATTTGATTTATTGTAATTGTGACCTGCTAAAGAAATTGTGATTCCTGTTTAATTATAGTGTTACTTTTCTTAGGAGAGGTTTTGTTAACCTACATATGTTTTTAATCACACAGGGCTTGAGTTTTGTGCAAATTGAAAAATTTTGACTGGACTTGACAATTTTCGAATGTTTTTCCGTTGTTTACTAACAGGCACACATTGTAGCCCTGTCAGAACCCCTCACAATTACAGGTGAGTTTGAATTGAATCCAAAAGAGTGGTCCTAAGAGGATAATTTATGCAAATTTTATGCCCAAAGTCACTGTTGCCTTTCACTCTAATAAAGTGGAATTAATTACAGGTTGAAAAAAGAAAGGTTTTTTTCGGTGTTGGGTCATTGTTTTCAGCTGGGAACTATGGCCAACCGGACCCACCATCACCTGAGGACGGGGGATCGGATGTAGGGACTATCGTTGCTGTCATCTTAGTGCTTCTGGTAGTTGTCGTGGTGGTCTTTGGAGGAGTGATTATAATCAGACGGAGGTAAGCTTTCCATTTACACACTGTTTACTGACGGAGCCTATCAGGTGGTGTTATCTCACCAATCAGACTTTGCCACGTTGGGCCCGATTGATCAAAGGCCAAAGAAGGTAATCGGCATACGCACTAATGATGCCACACTTGGTTTCATACATATGCTCTGTCTTATGGAGCCATTGAGGACCCGTGGTCCACTAAGCACAACAGGAAAGCACACATGCATAAAGCAAAGTATCACACCATTTCTATTGCCCATGGACCACCTTCCGTTGAGGACACTGACTGATTGGCCGTGATAGAGTGTCAGGAGAGAGGCCAAGATGCTTTCAACTGGAGAAGCATCGTGGTCTAGTTATCTGTAGGCTGGCGCTTCTTAAGCTGTGGGAAATGGTACAGACGTAGTACACAGTAGGCTCCCAAAAGGAACACAGACTGAAGTTGGATCCAGTAACATCATTGTAACAGTGGTAATGAAAACCTCTGAAGATATGAAGATTGTTTTGGGTGATATCACATCCTAATAGGCTGAACTCAGTCTGATGGTAATGCTTCATGGCACACTTTCTTTCTGTCTTTCTTGAAAATATGGGTGATTCACAATAGAGTGCCTTTAAAAGGTTGCAATGCATTGACCAATCACCGTGTAGGAAAGCTGTCAACCCAATGCGTGTTTGGAAAGGTTTGACAGATTTCGCGCTTTGTGATTGGTCAACGGGTTGTAAACTCTTGGAGGTGCACTATTGGATAACGCCCGTATTGTCCGTCTTGCATGTTTCATCGGGAATCTTAGTCACAGGTATTCTGTACAAAATACAGGATACAAGTTGGAGATGAATGCTACCTGCTAGAGCTTGACAAAAATAAACGGATGACACCTGTCAGGAAGAAAAGACTCTGACATGGGATGTGGGTCAGGTGCTCAGGTCAAAGGATCAACTCCCCCACAGAGTTAACTTGATTCATTTGCTGTTTGTTTTACCACAGACGTGCACAGAATACAGGGAAGCCCTTTGAGTCTGTGGGAATGACAAAAATTGACGGTAATGTAGTATTTTTTGTATCGTTATTTCATTTCAAGTATGTTCAGTGAATGTTTATGAAGGCATTTTTTAATACAATTACTTGATTTCTCATCAGTGTCAATTTTGAAAGTATGTTCAAGCCGTGAAGTGTGATGCTCAGCAACATTTTGCTAATTTTGGTCTGTGGTGTGTAACATTTTGTGTAATGTATATTAACAAACCATGACCTTTAACCCTTCCTCTAATGTCTACGGATGACATCAATACCTTATTGCAGATTCCAAATACATCAAAAAGTCACCTCCCAGCCCTGAGCTGAAGCACGTAGCTTCCGAGGACGCCCTGACAAATATGACTCAAGATGGGGCTCCTCGTCCCACCCCCTCGGGCGCAGCCACACTGCCAGCTGACATACACCGCCAGCCGACAGCCAGGGTGAGGTCATCGGGGCCGGTCAAGGTGGAGAAGCTCGCCGACCACGTGAAAGCCAAGAAGGCTAAGAGCAACGAAGGCTTCAAGCTGGACTATGCAGTGAGTCAGCCGTTGTCAAATCTATTGACTCTGGACATTTTCATGATTTATGGAGTATCCGTAGCCATGGTGTAAATCTTGGCTTCACTGTGGCTAGGGCAGACCTTCGTCTTGGGTGATTCACTTTCAGAAACAAATGGTAACACTCAAAACCTTGGCCACATCTGCACTGGTATAAACTGTTCAGTAAGAGGAAATAAAATCGTGTTAATGTCAACAAGTTTGAGCTTGGAAAACTGAGTGCGTTAGAATTGAAACAGTAAGGTAGGCCTGTTCTAATTACAACTCCACTATGTCCATATTTTTCCAAATCTCAGTGTTATATCTTACTTTGACTTTATCTCAGGCCCCAGAATCTGTTTCAATTATCCCAAATTTACCGCAAACTTTGACACTATATCAGACAATCTGATGATGCCAGAAGAAAAGTGAGCTTTATAGAGGTGCAAAGTCTCAACTCGGAATAAATTGTTGAAACGTGTGGGTGGAGTTGAAGACGAAGTCACCGTTTCAAAGCCATCTTACAGTGCAATTCCTAGTCTTGAAAGTGTCTGCTGCAATGTGAGAACATCTTTTTCTTTTCTGATCTCTTCAGAGTCTTCCCAGCGATCACATACACTCCATGGATGTCGCCAAGAAAGATGAAAACAAAACTAAGAATCGCTATGCCAACATCATAGCATGTAAGGGGATAACCACTTCAACATTCATGTGGAAAGGAAAATGTTTGACACCTGTCTCTAGATATTAACTCTGTATGGTCAGTGTGCTTATCATGCCAAATAATTGGTCTATAGAATGCCAGTAATTCCAGCGACCTTCAACTAGAATTTGTGAAATCCTTGATTGAATTGTGGATATGATTTTCAACAAACTATACCAGTAACAAGAATGTGTGAAGATGCATGTACACATTTTTTTGACTAGAAGGGAAATTGTTACTAAGTTACAGGGGCCAACTCTGTAGTCCACAAACTTCCTGGATTTTACACAGCTTTCCCCCAAACTTCCTCAAACCAGGATCAAAAGTTTGGCCCCAGGGACAGCGCTATTCAAAGAATAGGTGGGATGCTAAACATAGGGAAGAACTAGTTTTGTGGAACAGCTGTTGTAGTCTTGTTAAAGCCTCGTTTGGAGACTTTCATCAATCAGCTAGGAAGTGGCTGATTCTTGATTGACCTTTGATCTGTTTCTCTCAGATGACCATTCCCGTGTGGTCTTGGACAAGCTGGACGCAGATCCCCACTCTGACTACATCAACGCCAACTACATTGATGTAAGTTGGAAGGGCCAACAATATGGAGCCTTTACAGTGTCTGGATGCTATTCCATTTCCCTCGTATTTCATGGTTGTGTTATTTTTTTACTCCTAGAAAGGGCCAGGTTAAAACAAATAAACTTTTCTGTGCAGTACAGAAATAAGCTTATTTAATTTGATAATGTCTTTTCTTTCTTTCACAGGGATATAAACATCCCAAGAAATACATAGCAGCACAGGGTACGTCATCTGTCTACGTTGCCTTGCAAATAATGTTTAAGTAATACAAGCCAATTTTAGTCAGGAATTATTGTAAAATTGAAGCATACATATCGTGGTCGTGGGGGGTGCTCTTCAGATCGTAACCCCAAGAGGTTGTGATATGGTTAGGAATATGAGGTTCCAGACTTTAAACACTTGGGTAGGAACCAGCTGTTTGACTGTTTATTTGGTTCCTGTGCTTTGTCATTGCATGTTCAGAACCACTGAATACCAGGAAATTATCCACAGTGACTTTGTGCTTTTGTTCTGTTTGTTTTTGTTTGTGTTTTGTTTATTTGTGTTGATTTGTCCATATGAGTTTTTTGGGATTTTTTTTCTTGCATTACCACTGATTGATGAGAAGCTTCTCATGCTTGGTGTTCTCCATGGGAACCGTTAACCTGTTGTTTCACATCCTTTGATGCAGGTCCCAATTCTTCATCTACTAGGGACATGTGGCGCATGATTTGGCAGGAAAAAACAAGGATCATCGTCATGGTTACGCACCTGGTTGAAGGAGGCAAGGTAATTGACAAATTTAAAATTGCCAGTGACTGACTACTTGCTGGGAATTGAAAGCAGTGTTGTATTTGAGTCCATCAAAAGTCCTTTCACAAGTCCCATCACAAGTCCAGTCACAAGTCCCTTCACCAGTGCAAGGTGAGAGTCCCATATTAAGCACTCTTTACCCTTCTTTGCTCATTAAACTGACCCAGCACCCCACAATTTCTTGTGTAAATACTCTGTAGAAAAAATGTGAGCAATACTGGCCTTTGAAATCCAAATCCTATGGTGGGATCGAGGTTGAACTGGAGAAGGAGTCTAAGCTGGCAGACTACATTATACGGACCTTCAAAATGAAAAAGGTTAGTTGCAGAACAGTAGATCTACCGAGTTGGATTTAAAATTGGTATTTGATTGGAGAAGGGTTGGAACTGGAATTGGAAATTGGTAATTGGATCTTATTGAATTGGAACTTGACAAAAAACTACTTCGATCTCGTTGTGGAAGTCTGAAGCCAAAATGTTCAATGGTGTCGTTGGCCTTGCTTTCCAGAATGGTGAGGAGAGGAAGTTGATGCAGTACCATTTTACCTCCTGGCCAGACATGGGCCTGCCTCAGTACGCAAGCCCTCTACTCCGCTTTGTATTTGTGGTCAAGGAAGGCTGCAATGAAGAGCCCAATATGGGGCCCATCATTGTGCATTGCAGGTGAGAACAATCCCAAATTAGCAGGCTGCGTCCCCATTTGGTGGCTAAGGCTGGAAATGATACACAAGTCTATGGGAAATGCAGGAAGCCACTAGTTTGTGGCTGCCATAGGTGCATGTATTATGCTGAGTCACAGCTTAGTGAATTGGACCCAGCCTCATTGACAAATACCTACATGTAGATGGCTCCAAGGGAGTTGAACTATACTGCAGTTGTCTCAGCTGTGAATTTTCACTTAAGTCTCCATAATAAAATGATCCTTACAGGATGTGAGAGTTGAGTGATAAGGAAAATAAATTGAAAGAAAGCCCTCTTTAATAAAGATCACTACTCATTGAATCGGCTTTTTTCATCAACTCAAATGAAAGCTTGGACTGAGCGACCAACCCACCAAATGACGACACAAAACATCAGGATAACTTGCAACATTTCCACTGCCATCAATTTCATGCGAATTTACTGTGAGAATTCATTATATGATGCATTGTAATGTGATGTGTCTTTCAATGCCATAGTGTGTTTTTTATCACGAATGTTCCAGTGCCGGAGTGGGTCGCACGGGTACCTTCATCACCATCGATGCCATGCTGGACCAGGCCAAAGGAGAAGGGCAGGTGGACGTGCTGAAGTTTGTCAGCAACATGAGAGACAAGAGAGTGCGAATGGTCCAGACACAGGTAAGAAATCTTTGGATTGCCCCAGAGAACAATGTCTCAATGGCACCCTGGACTTTAAGCAAGGTCATAGGTCATGTTCCTTTCATGCAAGATTTTGTTTTTGAGGGCTTTTCCCTTAAATCAAAGAGCTGTTAGGATCTTGTATGTTTTGCTGTAAAGGGAAGGGCTGACTTGTCAGTTGTCACTTTTATTATCGTTTTTTAAGAAGCTGTTGTCATAGAAGAAGAAATACCGTTGGCAAGGTCATGCTTTATTAACCCAAGATGTTTTTAAAAGGAGTGCCTTTATAATTTTGAAAACATTTTTGAAAGAGACGTGGCTGGTTTCTTCTTAAAAGAACTTCTAACTTGAAATGGCTTGGGCATACTGGATGTTCTTGTAGACATATCCACAAAGATGTCACACTTAGATAGCTCCTCATTCACCATCGTGCTGTGCGTTTTGTTAGTCTTAAGTATGCACATATTTTGGCGAGTACATTTGTGAAGACCTGTATGAAGAGACATGGCACTACTGTAACAGCATCCACTTCTTGTGACCAGATTAGTTGTAGGGTAAAGTTTCTTGGAAATGTTGAGGCTTCGTAGGAAAATTCATCCCAGCTTGGACTGTGTGATGATAGCACTGTGTATGCCTGCTGGGTACATTCTTAAAAGAACTTTGCCCAGAAGGATCAAGGAGGTTGTAAGTTCTCAGACATCACCTTTTGGATTCATCGAGGTTCTCGTCACATTTCTGCCTCTCCTGTCTTTCTGTCTGCTTCCCAGGAGCAATATGTGTTCATCTTTGATGCTCTCCTGGAAGCGTTTCTGTGCGGCCAGACATGGGTGCCTATGGAAGGGTTGAGACGGGCAATGGACAGGCTCAACACACCCAGCCCTATTGGGAAATCCACCTTGCTTCAAGATGAATTCACTGTAAGTCAGTCAGATAAAGGTGGTTTGCCAGGTTCAGTGGGAAACATGGCCAATTCTACACCTGCCCACTGCAGTGAAAATGTGTAAAAGTGCATATACATTAACCACTTGCTGCCAGGGGACCCGTTTTCGAGTACATGGGCTTTATACACGAAGCCGGGAGCCCGAAACCGGGACAGAGCTGGGCCTTATAACAAAAGACCGTGCTCGGCACGAATGACTGAGCTGCTGGGCATTACCAACATTCGAAATCCAGCCTTGTTTTGAAGTAGTATACCACGGTTTTAAGCATTTAGTGCGAGCAGATTACCACCACGGACAAAAGTGCTCCACTGCAGCAATGAGCCACACAGCACTGCTGCACGCTAACCTGGCTCCTTTCGAAAAGAGATCAGCAACGCACTGTGCCAGGTTTGTGAACAAAAGAAAGTTACATAACACCACACAATCTGGGCTCTTTTACAAGGCTGTAGGCCTGGCTGAAATACTCGGGCATCAATAGATGTTGTCTGTCAGGCTATAGTGGCCACCAGACAGTAATTCATGTGGGTGTAAACATCCATTAATTGAAATGAAGAATTTTTGAAGATTTTTGAAAACTGAAAATCTTGAAATGCGCCCTTATGTGTGCACTGCATTTTTCAAACCACCCGACAGCATGTGGTTAACACGTAAGCTCCAGTTCCCATGACAATAATGGTGCACCTTTGTGCACATTCAATTGAAAATTGGCGACCGACATCCTGTGATGTAGATGACTGCAAACATAGGATAGCCTGGCTTTTGCTTACTTTGTTTACATCTCTCGACATAGAAATTGGCATCACTTCAACCCACTGCCAAGGCCGACCGGTTCCGAGGAGGGAAGGACCCTTTGAACGCTAACAAGAACAGGTTCCCTGATAACTTACCATGTAAGCACCATCACGTATGCCATACACCTGTCAAATTCCACCTGCTGATAAAATTGTTATTAACCTCTTTGTTAATTCTTGCACAGTAGAAGCAAAAGATAAAGTTCTTCGTTGGTAGCTGTCTGCTAATCAAATGTTTACAGACTTCCCTGAGAACCTTTAAAGAACATAACATCTCAGGTTGTCCACTCAGTGCGTGCAATTTAAGTCACAAGTACAATGTAGCCAAGAATGAAATCACAAGCAAGGACCAAGCACTGGCATACACTGAGTAAATGACAGTGAAATTGTAGCAAACATGATCACACCCATGGGAAAACTCTACTTTTTGACAAAATTCAGGAAGAGCGGTGTTGATATTCCATGGCCTAGAATATTTAAACAGATGATTTTTAGAAAAAAACATGTTATGTATGACTGAGTTTGCTGACTTTCATAGTGGATCGTGGACGACCCTACCTGATGACGATGGGTACCGAGCAGAGTACCAACTACATCAATGCTTCATTCATAAATGTGAGTACATCGCAACACTATTTAGTTACCATGGTTACTTTTGGCATTTAAAAAGTCTCATTACATGATGTTTCTCTTGTTTCATTTTGTTTCAACTATTTGGTTGTGATATTTTTTTTTTGCTTGTTTTTCTGTTTGTCTTAGTAATACGTGCTTGTCCATCACCAAGATAAACAAAGAGACGAAATATCTTCTTGAGTTTTGAGGCATTCCGTGGGGAATTTCATCAAACACCTAAATATCTCCTTCGTGTTTTTATTGCAGGGTTACTGGAAGCGAGATGAGTACATCATTACCCAAATCCCTATGCCCAATACCACGGTTGACTTCTGGAGTATGGTGTATGATTACAACTCCTCCACTATCGTCATGCTGAACCCTCTAGACCCAACCGATGAGGTTAGCAATCATTTCACTTGTATCTACGTGCTTCATTGGAAGCTCAGCCCTAATGTGGCAATGAAATAAGAGCACTCCAGTATCATGGAGGACAGTTATAGGAAGAGGACAGTCTTCCTTCGTGCATGCTGGTGTCATGATGCATTCAGTGAACAGTGCAAAGTTCTCATATCCTGTTGTTGTTAGTTGACACAGCGCCCTCTCTTGTCCAGACATGGAGTCTTTTATTAGTTGACACAGATTCTGAAATTGAAGGGATTTGTTATGAGTACTTATAGTGCCTAGTTTCAACACACTGATAGGGAGATGAAAAGGAATTTGTATTAGAGGTTGGAATGTCAGACAAACATTCCAGAAGAAAGCTTGATGTCGGGTTCCCAGTTAATATTGCTCCAACAATCCACGACATTGGGCCCTGATATGCACAGCACAGCCTCAACCCTATTCTCTTAGCCTCAAATATATAAACTATCGTCATTGTGTCATTGCTTACCAGACCATGGGCAGGTACTGGCCAGAGAAGACCATGTCAGCCTATGGCCCGTACAACGTGCAGGTAGTATCAGTGGAATCCTACGATGGCACTGTCTGTAGGACGTTCACGGTAGACAACATGAACAAACCGGTAAGTCAGAACATGGAGGACTGGAGCTGCATTCCACTCACAGGAACAACAAGCATAGTGCCTTGAGTTTTCCACAGAATGTGCACAAAAATGTAACCGTGTGTGATTTGAATGCATGTTTAGTGTGACGACTGCATTTGTATTGTGAGATTGCATGTCCTTGGTAGTGCATTAGTAATGCTGATCATTTTTTGTTTCCAAGAGGTTAGAGAAATGATTTAGTTTAGAAATGGGGTCCTTATTTTTTGAAAGCCTTTTTATACTGGGCACTGATGGCCCTGTTTTTTTTTTTTTTAGCTAAGCTATGTGTGACTGAAAATTGGTTTAAAATCTCCTATTTGATTTTTGTCAATCCTGGTTGTGTGTAACTGGCCGTTACATTTTTATCTCATAATGTATTGATTTTTGTGTCTGCTGTGTCATGTTGATTGTAATATTTCCTCGGGAAATGTGAACACACCTGCTGCTAAGCTTTTCATGTTGACGCTCATGTACCTAGGCTGTTAATGTTGGCCTGGATTAAAATATTACAGAAGGATGAAGCCCACACCATCCGACAGTTTGAGTTCAACGGCTGGTCCTCAGATTCTGAGGTCCCGTCCTCTGGCATGTCCTTACTGAAACTGATCAGCTACTTGCAGAGATGGTTAGAGGAAGATCACGGTGGGCCAGTCACAGTCCAATGCATGTGAGTCAGATGGACATCTCCAATAGGTCTTGTACACATTTTGAGCAGTTTCCGTGGTTAAATGAGTTCCATTTTTATGATTATGCCCTGGAGAGCCATCGAGGACACTGTTTAAGATGGGCTTACTAGAAACTTGCGGAGAAAGAACACTGTAATGTGCACATTTATGTTTTGTTTATTGCTTGTGGTAGGCTTTATTCATTCTTATACCAGAATACCAGATCATGACAGAATGATTTTAAAAGTGAGAAAAGAAGATTGATTAGACTGAAGTTGAATCAAGAACCTGGGGAGTACCATTCAGGAGCTCTACTGACTGAACCAACTATGTTGGCAATTTTCCAGTAAACTTTTTTATCTGTGTGAATAATGGTTTTTTTCAACAGAGATGGAGTCCGTTGCAGTGGGCTTTTCTGTGCCGTTTTGGCCATGCTGGACAAGATCAAAGCGGAGAAGATCGTAGACGTCTTCCACGCTGTCAAGAGCGTTCGTAACAACAGACCCTCTGCAGTTGCCACACTGGTGAGGACTTCGTTTAAATCTAAGCAGTTCCATTTGAATTGAGAGTGTGGTAGAGGGAGATTGGAGAGAGTCATATGGGGTTAGGATGCTGGGGAAATGGGAAC
>NW_019091447.1:399574-435011 GCF_001949145.1 Acanthaster planci
AGTGAAGATACGGAGCAGAATGCTGAAGGAATGCAATGTTTTCAAACCCTTTTAAAGTTAAGTCTTTGCTAGAAAAAGATTTTTAGTTTTATAAACTGATTATTAAGAATATAATTGTATTCAGCTCATGAACAGATTGATCTTGTTTTATAATACTCCTTTCAACGACACAAAAATACAAAGTTTGAAATAGAAATGTCAAAATAGGAGAATTCCAGATGTATGGATTACTAATACCTTCTACATGGAGTAAGATTCATGTTGCCTGTATACCACTGTTTGCTAATGTTGAATGAAAAGATAGCATATAAATGTATTGCCGTTTTGCCGTTGCTTCCAGGAGCAATACAAGTTCTGCTATGAGACGGCTGTAATGCATCTGGAATCCTTCGACATCTATGAAAACTTCAGGTAGGAAAACCCTCACCGGATAAGGGTTACCA
This sequence comes from Acanthaster planci, assembly GCF_001949145.1. Next base: position 400,018 of record NW_019091447.1, read on the forward strand.
GTTCTTGCAAGTACCAGGCCAGAATCATCGAAGATTTAGGGCGCCTCTGGTCTTTTAAAGATTTGTTGATGAAAATTTATACCGTCTGCAAATATGGGGAGAAGTGGACAACGGTCAAAATATTGCACAGGTTAGCAGTGATAGGATTGAATACCCGGCCAAGGTGCCAACATGACGAGAGGGCTTTCATATGATCACTCAGTGGCTTATGCAGAATGATTTTTGTATATAGGAATATTTTTAAGGTATGAGAATATTGACTTTTTTTGTCTGACTAAAATCTTCTGAAATAGTCCAAAACTTGAGTAGCAGTGCTGTCGGTCCCGAATGTGGCAATGACATCCCTTTTCAGAAAGTCTTGAGTTCTCAGTTCCAAAGAAGTTTTCCAATATTAAGAAGTGGAGCCTGAACGAAGATCATGTAAGGGGCTCCACAACACAGTTATGTCTTTCATATGTAAACTGCAGTCAGTTCTCTTATATATTTAACGATATAACCAACCACTTGACATTTATGGCTGCATGCAATGAGTTTGGAAAGAGACTTCGCTAGATATAACAATGTTTCAGAAAAAATATCATAGTTGTTAATTACGGTGCTGAAGAATTTAGATACTTTTTTCTCTGCAAGGCATTTAGAAAGCAAATATCATAATGATTAAGAAATCAAATCTCATAATGATTAAGAAATCAAATTTCATAATGATTTAGAAATCAAATCTCACAATGATTAAGAAATCAAATTTCATAATGATTTAGAAATTAAATCTCATAATGATGCTTGAATCATTAACTGTGGTGCAGTTCAAGTAATTTTTTACATGTGCTGACTTTGCCAAAGATTACATTGATGAATTTTTGCACAAGTTGTCGTTCAAAAGGGTGCTCTTATGTAAATGAATGATTTCATTGACAATGCTGCCGGATTGAGATGTGTGACTATAGGGTTATGAATTGGTCAGTATGGCTCATAACACATGGTGCTAAAAATGTAGTTATTATTTCAATTTAGTAGTCATGATCAAATGATTATATTTGATTTCAATTTGTTCTGTTATCTTCACCAGGAAATTTCATTTGGCCTTTCATATCAAAAATATTTCAAAATTCAACGCATAAGTAACAAATAAGCATTAGTACGTTACTACAAATGCGATGTATAAAAATATACAATCAAGAATGGAATCTGGATACAATAAAACCCCTAATTTATAGTAAGAAGTCCTTGTAATAAGAGATTTTGAGCTAGAACAAGAAGCTACAAAAATCTTTCAATCTCAAAAATCTCAAAAATCTTTCAATCGAGTCAAATTTCTTTCTACTAAAGTCCTGCTTTAAAGCCGACTACTTTCATTTGCAGCAGACTTGACGTGAAGTTTTGTCAAACGGGCCCAAGATTATTATCAATCACATGCTACTCCTTTAAATTTGCTTGTGAGGTACGTGTCCTTTTAAGGCAGCGGGCTTGTGCAAATTGTGAAGAATTTCTAAAAGAGTCAGCCTTAGTGTTAGGCTGGATTCTATAGAACAGGTGCAAAAAATGAAAGTTTCAAATGAGTGAACTTTTAATAAGATGGTCATTTCGTCCTTTTAAAATAATCAAACCAAGTAACTAAGGTCAAGCTTATTTGAAACCTTGACTTTTTCAGTACTTTATTTAGAATAGCTGTGGTTTGGCCTGCAAGTTTTTAATCGAACAAGTGGTCAGATGCCAGTCTGCTTCCCAATGGCATTGTGGGTAACAACACCTACTGCCCGGTTATATGTCCCACACACATGCTTATATAGTCTGCCCTCATTCTGTCTATCATTCGATAGTAACATCTCTGATCGGTGGTGTTACATGTAAAGCCCCGCCTACTAAATACATAATTACACCAGTTTGAATAGCCCCTCCCACCTCTTTGGTTTGCATATCTTCATGCACAGGCGATACTTCATAAGTAGCCTTACCAGTTGTTGATGTTATATATTTTTGTAATTGTTAATTAATGAGATGGCTGTATTTTTCTCCAATGTAATAACTGAATACATGTATTTAGAATATTTTTGGAAATAGATTACCCACATTCAAGCCTCCGAAGTTTTTATATTTATATGCATTCGCCAACCAGATAAAAAGAAGTGTTTGATTTTTTTAAGTGCCAACAAGAGTTAATTGTAAGTAATTACAATTGTAATTTGTTTTCTCAAATCAGAAGACTCGCTAATTATGGTGAGAAATTAAATTGTCTACTCCATGTTCACAGGGCGACTGCCATTTGACAGTTTACAGACTTCTTTATAATCCTTTTAAAGCTGTAATAGTGTTAGCAACTGACGTACAGTCTTCGACTTGAAATTATTCGACTGGACTCGGTCTCAACCACGAAGTGCAAGCCACCCTCAGGCCTCCTAACCAGTAGGATATCCAGGAACTCCAAGCGTAACACATTTGAGATCTGGGGAAAAATTAGGCCAACCGGCAATTGCTGTAAAAACAAATATACTCGTCTGCAAATGCAGAAAGGCTGGGCCTGGAGATTGTTTTGTGTGCGTAATTTTTTCGGGGGGGGGGTTCAACGTTTCTCTTTTGGAATGCCCATTTGTAGTATAGCAGCATTTATTTCGTTAACAGATCGTCTGTTCGTCGCAATATCCAGACAAACAGACAATTCTGATCGATTCCTTCATTTTATAGGTCTGAAATGCAAACCAGTCTTTGTGAATGTCCCTGTACGTATTTGTAATGTATGTTATAAAATTAATGGTTTTTTTTCATTGCGCGAAAAAAAACTACAGTATTGTATTTGAGGAGATAATAAGTGATATCGAGCTTTTGGGTTTTTATTTACCTATTTATTAATTTTTATAGCAGTAACTTATTTTGGCACTGAAAGGAAATTCGATTTTTTAAACATCCCTATCTTGCAAAAAATGTAAGTGTATTTGAGAGTCTCACTGGCGATCAAGTAATTGTTTCGAATACTGTATTTCACTACAGATTTTCGAGTGACGTTATTTGTAATTGTAGCTGTTATTTTGCTCCTTTAAATATACCGATTTGGAAATAACAAGGCATGACGTTCGGTTTCAACGTAAACTGTGCTTATTTAAATTTAGGTATGCACATATTTTGTACTTCAGTGTTCTTGCCAACATATTTTTAAAATATTTTGATGCTTCCAGTGTTCCTGTTTTGGTATGCAATAGTGTTTGAAATACATTTGTAGTAGTTTTTGTGTTTAAATTTGAATGGTGACATGAATGGAGAGGTTTCATTCCATATATTTTGTTGGCTTCCAGAAATGGAAATGTGCTGCACTCTGCGGTTTCTGGACTTCAGGTTTGCCTGCAGGAAATGCAGGTATCTTTTGAAACACTTTGTTATTGTGTAGTTTTTGAATAGTCTTTCAGTCTTTATTTCGTTTTTTTGTTCTGTTAAAATGTTCCAACGTGGTGAATTTGAGCCGGTCGGCAGATATGCCGATTCGTGCATTCAAATTGGTCACAAAATCAACCCGAGAAGTCCGTAGCAGTGGTTAGGATTAAGTTAAATGTTCATATTATGTACTCAATATACTTACATTCCCTTCGAGATAGTTGCAACTACGTGTATGGAATATATAACCAAATACATTTGTACTGATAATGTGCATGATTTCCTAGTATTACACAGCAGAAGATAATATGCAATTTATTTTGAAATTGTTCATTTAGTACTAGTATTGTTTCAGTTCCAAAGTATATATTTGACACGATGCAGTAAATGAAATGTTTAAAGGATTTCATGTAAGATACACAGAATGATCGAAATAACAAAGATGTTAACGTGTATATGTTTCTCTGTTTATTCTGGTGTAAGCTCCTTTCTGTTATGTGGTTCTATTTTAAATAATAGTATTACATGTAAAAAGAACGACGGCTTCATTTTAGTTTCTCCTTGAGGGCGCTATCTGAACCAACTACTTCAACGTTCTAGCCGAAGTTTCTTTTAAATAAGCTTTACAACCTATCGAAAAAAAATGGACCTGACTTTTTGTTGTAAATACTGAACGTGCGAAATAAAACTTTGAGAGTTATTTGTTGATGTTCTGCTTCATCAAGGGAGGAAAAGAAAAAACAAAGCAATGAGTGAATAAACTCAATAAATTATGGCAGAAAATGGTTTTTAGCGGCTTAAGGGCCTACGCTGTGTGCCGGGTACCCTTTTTAAGAGTATTTTTCGGGTGGGATCGTCGTGTTGTTTTATAGTCGATCTTGTAGGGAATCTCCGACTTCACTTTCCTTTTTGTTCTCCAACCATTGTCGGATTTGCAAAAAATCTGATACAATAAAGGTCGGATCCGGGACCAAATTTGCGAGATGGTTTTTTCGGGGTGCTGAAATACTGGGAATTTCTTCGTTTAACTTTTCATGGCCTTTGATTGCTGAGGCTGAATTCTGAAGCTTTTTGACGCTTTGTTAAGGAAAGACAAGGACATTGTCCGCATAAATCAAGTTTCCCTCATTGCAATTTGAAACCGGATAATCGTCCAGAGGTCCATGCCCTCGCTTATATCGGCGAATGGGGCACGAGAGCAAGAGCGTACGGCTTGGGACGAGGTTACTGCCAGGCGTTGTTTGGTCCAGGCTAATTTTGCAGCGCTTATATTCGACAAGCTTCGGAAACAACTTCCAGGCTACGTTACCACACCTAACCACTGTTTACGCCGACAGCGAGCTGGATGTCCCACAAACCCTTGCGTCGCAATACACGATTCTGTGGAAAGTTGGTTTGCAAGTACCAGTGCGGTCATAGTGAAGACTATGGTTGGAATATAGGAGGGACTTCCTGTATTCTGTAAAGTATCCTCACCACGATAGTCACTGCCAGTTATCGTGTGGACTATGCAGCTATGCGCACGTAAAAACTGAACTCCGTCAATATAGCAACATCAACTAACCCATCCAACTGATGAACGTGTCATTTGCTAATGTCTGGCAGTAGATATACCTCCACCATACATGCTCCTTTGACGGCGCCACCGACGGTAATTATTTTCAAACTTTGCTTTTTAAATTTTAACCTCAATTTAAACAGCATAGACCGACAATTACACAGCATGTGAATGCATTGTCCTTTAAGGCATGAACAACCCTTTGGTCGTAGGACAAGGAAGTAGCAGCCATTATTTTACGATCTGTTTGGGGTTTTGTCAAATTAGTTTCGATAGCGCCAGTCAGTATGTGTCCTTAAGCAAACATTGTGTTTTTCGTTCGTACCGTGGTACCAGTCAGTACTATGTTAGGTTTACGCTACAAGTTACGATCCATTGAATGAGTTTGTTTACAGGGCGTGTATAGACGGTCATGATCATTGAGGTAGGAAAAGATGATTACATTATGGACTCTAGTCATGGGAGTGTCTCAGAAAGCCTATAACGAGCTGTATTACCTTTGTCTCTGCACTTAGTTTTGTCTACCCAAGTTGCAGTATCTATGGCCCTGCAGTGCTCTCGTTACACTTGTCCATTTACAATAATCATCTCTGGCTTTCAAAACGGGAACTGTTGCAAGCGTATGTGAGACCCCGATAGTCTTTTGCTGGCGTTGGTTTAGTAGTCATATATTGCCATACACCATTACCGTGTGTGCAGCTTGGAATAATACAAAGGACGTAGCACATCCGGATTGCAAAGCCAGATAAGGAAACAGAATTCACCCACACATCCTGAGGGGTTGGACACCATTAAAGGCATTGTATGTAGTGTTTTCGTTTTTATTCACGTATCACCTACACGAGCAAAGATAATAATACAATTTTTATATTTACCCGTCCTTACTTGTCTTCGTTTTTAGCTCTTCGCTTACCAGCTTGCCAAGTGTTTGATTGCTTCCTTTTGGTTGTCATAACAACAAGCAGAACTGGGACGAGCACAGTTACCGTCGCCCACAATGTCTGCAAAGGTAAGGCAAATACTCGACCACTGAGGCCCAGCGCACATGACCTTTGACATGAACCTCATCATTCAAGCAATTTTACTGAATTTCATAATCACCCAAAAATCTCCGGAACGAATACGATTACCTTTGGTGGTAAATACTTTCAACCACCAAGGTAAGCACAATATCGATTCTGTTCGGCGAATGGCAATAAATTTTCTGAAATGCAATTATGATGGAACTACTTTTAATATAAATGGAGACTTCTGCATAAACAAGCTATGCTCTGTGAAGTGGGGTTGTGCATCAGATTACAAGTCACTGGCATTATTCAAAATGATATGTCTGAAATTCAAACTTGCAAATTAAAACAACATATTTTAAACTTCAGCGTTCAATAAGTTCGTGATGGAAGTAGTATTTGTATTTTTGTCATAGTCGTCCGTCATGGACATGACATATTCATCAATGTAGCCCACACCTTTGAGTGGCTTTTTGGCCTATAGTGTTCAGGGAAGGATCATCACCAAATGGCCGTCTACGTGTTCAGTTTGCCACACAAGGCCGTCAACTCCTAACATAAAATTTGTCATGGCTACAGAAAGCCAATGGTGACGTTGTCTCATATCTCCTGATCAATATTTGAACATTTACACAGGTCGCCGGCCTCCGCAAAACTGTGGATCAGCTTCGCAGAGAAGCTGACATCGAACGGATCAGAGTGTCTGAAGCGGGGGCAGACCTTATGGTATGTTGAAGCCAACGGATCAACCAATACAACAGCAAGAGGAACTGATCGATGGTTATCTCTGAACTACTGTTTGCAAACAGTAGTAAATGATAGCTTTAATCAAAAAAATTGATCCTTTATTCGAACTTTCGGGCCCTTAAAGCCGCTTCACACTTCAGGCGAATGTGATAGCGATTTGCGGCGACATTTGGCTCGATTTGAAATGTGTTCATATTTGGCGAGTTCGCAACGCGAATATTTGATTTGACGTCACAAATTCGCGTTCGTGTTTGCTTTCTCCTTACGTATGAACCGGCCTTTAATTGGACCATAATAAATTGGTCATAAACCCTAGATTTTCAATGATTTTGCTCCAGAGGGGATCTATTGAAATGAAACAAAAAGTCTGTTTATTTAACATAGGATTTAAAAGGTCCAGATTTGATCGCAGTGCCCCGAGAGACTTGATCTCAGCTCAATTAGACTCTGTAACTTCTCAAACGTCATTCCGAACACGATATCACCGGCGCCATTGTGAAGTTGGCCTAGGTCGAATACTTTTATGACAACAGCCCGGGATTCAAGTCAATTCCAAAAATTTGTCGAGTCGATTTTTCCAGTCTAGATCCCCCGTGAACTTTAGGGTCGAGTTCGGGCGGCCTGTTCTTGACGCGGGTTTCTTGTTCTCGGGCTCGAACGCTGGGAACACGACTCAAGAACACTGTTCTCAGAGCAGGATCACACACCACCTCCTCGTCAGGGCTTTACGGGAACACACAGAAAAACTCGTGAGGTTTTGATTTTTGAACAGCTACAAAAAGTGGAGAGATGGCTTACAAAGCTAGAGACAACAGGACGTTTTGCAAAATTAACATCGATCATTTTCCGTCACACAGAAAAAATGTTCCTGTTTAAATATAATAGAAAAGAATTCAGCCTAGTTATCCAAACGTTAGTTCTCGAATAACGTACATGGACGTAGCCGTATTGCATGTTGCTTGTCACTAAACTATCAGCCACAACCGGCTATATGTTTCCAGCGTTCGAGCTTCCGATCCAAGAACAACGAATCAAGCTGTTCGTGAACTTACGAGAACAAGCCGCCCGAACTCAGCCTAGGAGTCCATTTTTATTTTCAGTTTGAGATACTTTGACTCAGAAGACCTCAAGACTGGCTTCGCCTTTTGGAATTTATGCGACCACATGATAATTTTTTAGGGGTGAACTTATCATTAATGCGCTTTTTTTCGTTTTCTTTTCAGGCATATTGTGAAGCTCACGCTAGTGAGGACTTCCTCGTGACGGGTGAGAGTAACTTGAACCCCTTCAAGGAAAAGAAACCATGCAACATTTTATAAGAATTGGACTATCTCTGGCAACTGTTGTAGCTCCCTCTGGCGTTGGCAAGGTCACGGATGGAACGACTTTTCTCATTTGTCATTGATAGCTATGGCATTATCCGGTTGTGACTCGGCAACTTACATCCCGAGTTCACTGCAAATTAGTTAACATATAGTGAGGGATTCGGGCATCAGAAGAAAGTATCCTTTTCACTCATCAATAACGAATGATTTTTTCCACCCACTTGACTGAAATTTTATACGGTTATGCGCCATTTTGTTACCGCTTTAATTTCTACCACGTGTGCATTTGCAGCGTATGTGAGAGAATGATCGCAGTAAGCATGGTCAGTAATTATACTGAAAATTACCCACCGTGTAATTAGGTACTGTAGGAGCGTAGGACCGGTATGCTAACTTTGAACTTCAACAGTAAAGTTCATAGCTTGACTCTCGCAAATGAAAGCTAACTTGGAAAAAGCGATCACTTGATTTTGGAAAGTAGGCCTAGACTCCCGTAATACCTACCGGGCCTTGTGACTTTTACCCAGTGTGTATAATGGCGTTCATTCTTGACATATCAAAACACATGTAGTGCCAATTTTTTTATATCAGGACACAATAATAAATAGCTGCGAAAGATTTTTATTGTAAGGAAAGGAACCGACGTGAGGTCTTATATCTTATATCTGATTGTGTAATGTCTAAACAGGAATTTCCCCTTGATTTATCAAGTATATCAAGTAAAAACAATTGGCTGTACAATAGGAGTAATGCGGGGGGGGGGCTTATAAAAAATAAACAATTGGTTTTCGGGGGGAGCCCCATTTGTCTCCTCTCCAAAAAAACGGGATACTCACTGCACCAGCTTCATTATTTTCGAGCTTTTCCCATTCGAAGCAGTACTTTCGGTCCTGTATAATAGGTAACGCGTGATTTTATAGAGCATCCCCAATTTGAACAGAACCTCGCCTGCTTAACAAAGGAGTTTTTGAAGGTAAAAGGTCATTTTTATGTTAAAATGGTAACAAATTACACTCGGTGTATATAGATAATTGTTTTTAGCGAGACGCATTCTCAGACTCGGCCTGGAATTTATGTCTTGGTCAGTAAGCGGCTTGCCTGCCTTCTGACAGTTAATAAGATTCCTACCAAATTACTGATAAGTTCCCCAGCTTGCCTTATTTTGCAAGAGTGTCTACCAAGTATTATTCATAATTATTATTCAGGAATAACAACAGTGTTTTTTTTCATTTATGCTCCACGTGCAGGTTGAAAGTAAGCTTTGAAACGATAGTAGAATGGAAAATATAATGTGTCAAAAATCCCTCATGTAAGCAGCCCCACAAAGATACAGCAGAGGTTAATAAAACACGTTACAATTTTGTAGAATTTGTATGCTGCTATCTCGACCTATTCTCGGTTTGGTTTTTACTATCAGTCACGTAAACGCAACCGACCAGCAATTCTCTGTTTGCAGATAACTGCGCATGTGCAGTGATAGTACGAGCCGCCATATTAAAGAGCGGGTATTATTGTAGTGTGTCACGTTTCATGGATGGAGCTTTGTCGTGTATTGTCTAGAATTGAGGAAAAATTTGACGTGCTAAAACTTTCAAAGTATTGTTGATACTTGAGGGCGTCACACATTCAATAATTCCAGGGCTGTTTTTCAAATACTCGACTTGGGCTCCACCTCAGGCTTCAACTGGTTTTTTTTACTTCCTGACTTTGAGGTTGTAAGCGCAATAGTAAGTCTGATAGTGCCACAGAACATTAAGTAAGATGCAAAAGAGCCAAACATTACAAAACTTCAATTAAATGCTTCAGGCCCTCAATCAGGGATTGGTTTCCTGTGCAGAGCCTGAGACACAGACAAAGTTGAGTATTGGAAAACGGCCTGTGATTCTTGTGACGTATCAACAGGTGTGTACCAGCAAGACAGAATGGATGCGTTAGTTGAAAGTTCAGCACAATCCATTATTAGAGAAAGACCTGTGCAGAGATTTTAAGGAAGTAGGCCTAATCGAAACGTCATGGGATGTTGTCGAAAAAGGGGGATCAAAATGTTGAAAGGCCGAAAACAATTTTTTTTTTCATTTATTTCTTGTTTGTTATATGCATCGCTCTGGCTATGTAGTAAATCATTCCTAGCAGGCTTCACAGAGATTGCCAAGACAAAATCTGTTCGATTTCGAATCAAGAAAACAGTAATAACAAAAATATTTCTGAACTCTTTTTCTGGTCTTCGTGCCCCTAATGTGATAAGACGAAATTGTGGTTTCTCTTACGATTACTTTGGATTCCAACCACTGCACGATTTTCAACTGAGACAACAGTGCGGGTGACAGCGACAAGAAAGAGAAACAAAAATTATTTTTTTCATGACTCAACACATGCGCAGTCGCCAGACATCGGCGGCTACGAGAACGCCATTCTGTGCATGTGCTGTGTACGCTGTCGCAGATGCATGGCCAGTACAATGCTATGATAGGATATGAGCAGCACACACGACGGTCCACACGCACGTTGCTTAATGCTCTGCGCGTAAAATACGATTCGGCTTCGACCCCTAAGCTCATGATGCAAGATAACTAGGCGTGGTTCCGTACATCTCGCATGTAAGAAACCTGCCAGATCTGGTGTGTGTCTTCACTGCGCTTCGCAAGGTAAGGTGTGCCCGAATTCTTCCCATCTTTTCCATCAGACAGCAATCATTTTGTCCGCCACCGACGTTTCTCTTTGTATCGGTTACAATGCGCCTTGTGTAGGGCAAGAAAAATTGCCGTCTGCGCCACTGTGTCAAATATGTTAAGCTTGAGGATTATTTTTCTGACGATGCGTTGTCAAATCTTGTCGTTGGGGATTCGCATATGTACTTAGTAACGTGGAACCTTGACCCGACTGTTTGCGTTATACCTATCTTGTAATACAGTGGGGTAGGTGCATACGGTTTCCATGTATCGATAGTGAATCCCCTCCCCAACAAAAAAAAAAGAAAGAAAAGATCTGACGCTGGAGGAATTCCTTTTTGGATGCATTCAGAAATGCTTTGGTCACGTTTAATTTGCCTCATAGTTTTAGGCCTACATTAAAGGGTCAGTTAGGCCTCTTATAATTGCGCGCGCCGCCAGTGCACGAGTTGACATCACATGTATGGATGAAATGCATTAGGCCTATTCAGTGTTCTGCTATCCAACTCAAATTTCCAGCCAGTTATTAAACCCACACGTGTCATTTACGGTCTGTTGCATGGTTGATTTGATGATAAAATATTGTGTACCATTGGAGTATCTGGTAAAATGAAAATTCGATATGCGGTGTTAAATTTGATTTTGTGAAATTCCAGCATTTCAGCGACATGTCTTTTTCGGGGGGGGGGTCATTTGTGTTCTTTTTGTAATGTATTGTATATGATTTCAGATTGGATGTATGAGTCCTCAGAGCATTCCGGGCAGTTACACTTTCGCCATTTAGTTTTTGTCTATTTTGAATGATCCACAGTCAATGAGAGGAGATTATGTTTGCCGTCGGGCTTGTGTTGAAGGCGTTCTGGGCTCTTGGGGCATTGTAATACTGTTTGGTCGTTTCCCGTTGGTTCAGGTCTCCAGCCTAAAGTAAATTGATTAGGACACGGTGCACACCGAGAAGATTACCTTTCATAATGAATGACTTTAAGAAGTAAATTGTCTAAATCCAGTAATACCATCTTCCACGTCTGTCATCAGATGAGAGATTAATTCGATAATGTCACATCAAATTTAATTTCCACTATCTTTTTGTCAAAAAAGAACTTCATCTCTTTTTAAAAGCACTTTTGGCCGGCAGAAATTATCCATTGACAAATATAAATCGAATAGTCCAAGAATGAAAGGTGGACACGAATGTTTTTATTGCCAGCATGTGACGCGAAAATGTGCGTGGTGATTTTCCCCGGGCTAGAAACAGTTAATTACCCAGAGGTGTTTGCATGTTATTCGCGTCAATATCATGCCAATATCCTGTTAAACGCTGGGCCCAGTAATGATATTTCCAGGTAAGAGCTACATGTCATCACAGGCACAAGTTGTCAGCTGGAGATTATATATTCCTCGGTAGAGCCTTGTAAGCTCTGTGGATTTCACCGGTCGTGCGCTCTGGTACCAGTGCGCCGTCAATGCCTCACTCCCTTCAGCTAAAGACCAACTGATCTATGGCAGTGCAATCGTTGACTCATACAATAAGATGTGTCATGATTTCCGCTTGCGTTAATTCAGACGCTTCAAAACTGAAGATAGCACTGCTATATGCGAGCATTTTCGCTTCTTTGAATCTCATATAGGCCTACCCGTGATTGTTCAAGGTGATTTTTACTTGAGTAAATGGACGAGTTGTGTGCATAATGAACTGCTGAGTGCTGATTCACGTAGACCTGTGAGCATTACAATAAAGGATGGATGTTCCTAATTGTGCTCGCAACCAAACCAAGCAGAGAACCGTTAATTTCCCCATTCCATATAAACGAAGAGGGAGATGGAAGTGAAGAAAATCGGTATTACAGAGAGCAGGCATTATCTATCCTTATATTTAAAATAAATAAATATGAATACATAATGTGCTGCATATTTGCATATTGGCTTTTGTTCCACCGCAATGGCTTCTTCTTTTCTTATCATAATCATCTTCATTTGGGTCAGAATTTTGTTTGTAGATATTTTGCATTTTATAAAGGCTTTTTACTAGAGTAACATTAATTGTAGGATATGCAGTGAGAGCATTTCTTTGGAACTGATCAGGCTAAATATAAAGCGCAAATTCAATAAAATGAAACATTTGTGACACAATAGAAAGCAAGATGGGACAATCAAAACTGTCGAAGGGAAGACCCATGCATGTATTGTCTGCAAATGACAAAACAGAGAAAAGCCTTCTACACGCAAGGTAAATTTAACAGAGATCGTTCAGTGAGGACGTATGCATATTTAGGAGGTTTTCAAAGTGGGCCGGCGGGACGAAGTCATTACGTCAACGACAAAATGGTGGCCAGTGCGATACTACCGCACGGGTACCATCACAATTGCTTCAATTTTATTGTTTCTGTGCATAACACGATGCATAGCATGATTTGTTTTCATTTTTGTTTAACCTTGGGCGGTCTTCCTTTGGTTTAGACCGAACAACTGTAAGTTTTTGTTTGTATGTTTGCAAAATTATCAATACATGTATTTCTGTGTGAGAGCACGAGAGTTATTGGCATTTGTGACTTGATCCCACGAAATATTTTAGGACATAGTGACTATTTTTCCCACTGTGTTTGGAAGGAGCTAACTTCCTTTTGCTTTTCGTGAAATACATATTGAGTTTGGCATCAGTAGTAGGCCTAATTCCGCCTCTGGACGGACGAAAAGCTGACAGCTAGTGCGTATTGATTTCAACGAGCGTGGTTTGCCTGTATCCTTCCACTATACCAATTCATATTGTTGGTTTCGATATATTCTGGAATTGCATTTTATTCCTGAAGTTCAAGGGCCAGAGCAATGCCTATAGTGTCGCATTTAGGCCTCTAATGCCCGACATTGTGATAAGATCCAACAGTTTTCTTTGGGCAAGTTGGTTCCTTTGATAGGGTGCATTCTGCTGGCAATATTTCGAAACCAAAACGGAATGGTTAAATCTAATTATAGGCCTACATGCGTAAATCAGATTAAGCATTCTTTTTAGCTGCATTCCCATGCAAAATAATGTCTCACCTTGCAGGAGAAGAGAGATTCATGTGATAGGTTCATGTGATAGGTCTTAAAAATACTGTTTGTTCTCTTGTGTTAAGAATGGCTCCACACAGCCAGGGTGCATTATGAAAACACCTGCTCATATAGATGCTATCGTTGCGAAATTGCTGGGTATTGTTATCGCTTTATGACAGCACTCTTGGGTCACCCGCGCGAAGTAAACACGATAGTCCGTCTGTGGAGCTCACTCCACGGGCTGGAATGACTCATCATAACCGAGAAAAGAGTGGAAAGTGATATTTTCCCGCGGAGCAACGGTTTCACCTGAGTCAATAAAACCACGAGGACACTTTTGAGCGTTATTCCCTGCCGAGCAAACCGGCCTGGAAATGATTGGATTTAGGAAAAATAAATAAAAAAAGGTCTGAGATTGCATGGGAGTTATTGCAAAGTTTGACTGTCGATCTGGATCAAGAGATTATTGGCGAGCATCGCTGTAGGCCTACGTGTGTAACCGAATTCAGCCAGAGGATTGTTGGGCGAAACCTCCACTTCACTGAAATTCTCATTCCCCCCCCCCTGTTTATGTTTTGTTAAAAAGACTGGAGAAACCTTTGTCTTACACCTGTAGAGGGGATTGTATGTATCCTCTTGTTTCGGAGCAGATGCCGCTAGTGTAATTGTGCACTCCTTTAAGACAATCGGTTTGATGCCCTCACGTGAAAAATATCGGGGGAGGGGGGACTTGGAGAGTCGGGGGGGTGGGGATACATAGTGCACATAATAGTTTATCCCGTTTCTACTTATTGAAAAAGGGGCCGACGTCGGAATGAACGGCCACTTGCCCCCGATAACTTTTCTATCCTGATGAGGATACCCTGAACAGCATGTAATGAAATCCAAGGTCCCGAGACAAAATGAGGAGTTCAGTCGGCGAGACAGGCTGCAGGGCCCCATGAGGCGACATTGACATTGAATGACACAGAAAAATCACCATCTGAATAGAATGTTAGCAACGCAACTTAATAGCAGTTTTTTTTTTCAACATAGCCGTCATGGACACCGCAAAGCCGTCCATCGTAGCTATCATGACCGCATGCATATTGCCGTCGAGCGTAGTCTACAGAGGGACTAGTGGGTACCAACGAACCATACGTTAATTTCGTAGATGAATGATTATTAAACGTAATTTATTGCATCATGATATTTTAAATTTTAACTTCAAACACTTTAGTTTTCAAAATTCGACGTCTCCTTTTGAAAATGAAACCAGAGATTTCCGGATTTTTGGGCAGTCAGATGAAGGTAACAAAACATTGTTTGCCCTTAGGGTCCTCCACTAACGCCCTTTGATACAGGAGACTCTCTCACCAACGAAAAGGCTAATACACTTGAAGAGGACGGACACCTATTATATCATTGTATGTCAAGTTACAGCGCCGTACCGAGTCGTAATGGCATGTGTTGTATAATTAGTCACGAGTGTCGAGAATGGTGATTGAATTATCCATTAGTAGCAAAAACAAAACGCAGCACCGCTGGTGCTCGCGACATTAATTCCTTTTAACGAACCTTAGGGATAATTCATTTTATTTCTACCTGACGGCTAGTCATCAGAAACATAATTCAAGAACTTTCGTTCTTTTAAATCAAGCTTGCTTCCCTGCTAAATCTACCCATGCAATGCTTGGGTTGATACGGAGTTGCCTAGCAGCCTTCGAGTTTCCTAGCAACGCTGAAGCTCGGAACTAATCATAAGGTCTGTGCTGCATAGGCAGCCGCCCGGTACGACAATTCTTCTTTGCTCTTTAGAATTTCAGACTACATCAAGCCTCAAGTGCTACCGCCAGATGAAATTTACATGTGCTTATAACGTGTCAGATGGTTGATGAAGTGACATGCCACGCGAAAAAATATTGTACATTCATATCAACATCATTCCCTTCAAGAGAAATCAATTTTGGTTGAGTATTGTCAACTCTATGCCCTGGTCATAGATTGTCCGCTAACGAGTGACTTATTTACTCCACGGTCCTTCAAAGAAAAATGACTTGAATATATAAAGTTTTAAAAAAATGGATGGTACTGTTTTGTCATGTTTTTTTCTTTTCTTTTACTTTTTGATTATAACCAAATAACCGTTATGGTTATTGCCGATATTATCATTATTATCGGATGATTTGAACTGATTTAAATGATTGTCGAGACATGAGGTCCAAAAAGTTGAGAGTTTTATTCAGCAAAATGGTAACGTGATGGTGTGTTAATTTTTTCTATGCGAAATGTTATGTCGTTCAGAAGAGGAGAGACATTTACTATCTGGACAAAATGACAATGTCACAGAACGTTTTACTTCTGCAGACCCTGCAGACGCGTGTCATTAATTTGGGTGATAAGCAAGACCTGAGCTTCGCATTATGGAGAACTAAAATTTGTGGACAAATGTGATAAATTGCTGCATGCAGCATCCCCGTATCTAAATATATGGAACATCTTCGACGTTAGTGACGAGGAGCTTCTGGTTTGTTACATCAAGATAGTTGTCGTTTTCAGTGGTGTTACCGCAAACCTGGCGTAGCCTAAATGAAAGTCGGCGCATTTGTCATATCTGAATTCTTAATACCTCGACGGCATTGTTTTAATCGCGGAGATGCTCTTTTCCTTCTTCATTTGTACATGGACTGCTTTTCTTTATCTTATCATAAGCTCTAATGTTCTCTTTTTATTGAGTACATGTATCTGTAAAAAGTTATTTACGTCTCCATTGCTAATTTCCATCTTTAATTTCTGATGTATTTTCTTATAATCTTATCTATGTTGTCAATTTCTGTACCGAGTTCCCTTTAGTTACCAATGTAATTTTTTTTAAAGAGTATGGAATAAACGTCTTCTTGAATCTGAATCTGAATTTGGAGAAAACAAAACTTGTAGACGGAGCCGTAGATACTCAGAGTTCGAGAACGCAAAGTCTCCTTTAATGTTGCATTGCATGTCAGCTCTGCTCTGCGGAATTAAA
Source organism: Acanthaster planci (assembly GCF_001949145.1). The sequence continues at coordinate 416,715 of NW_019091447.1, forward strand.
TCCACTTGTATTTAGGTTAGGGTTTTCCTCACCTGTACGTTTCCGACATTCACAAGCCTGACCCAAGAGAAATCTTTAAAAACCAATTTTCCGGACGTGCGTCCTGGAGCTGCTCGAGGTGACAGAGGAGAGCAAGAAATGCTAACACCAGCGACTGGCTTTGCAGGTGGGGATGCGGAAAGCAACGGGGATACCGCTCTTCCACAGCTGGCGAGGATGTGTCCCCCCCCCTTCGGCGCGCGCGTTTGTGCGTGCGGACCTGCATCGCCGAGAGGCCTTCTATTGATTCGATAATGAAGGACGGGCCTGGAACATCTCCGGGTGCTGCTCTTGACATGTTTTCTGAGAGCGACTCCTCTAGGGAGGAAAAGCTAGAGGAAGTGGGTAGGGCAAGGGAGGACAGTCGGATGAAGGGGTGGGGGTTAGCTAAGGAGGAACAGCAAACGGTGGATGACCAGGGAACTGCATGTAGATAGAATAGTTATTGCGGTGTTGATCGTCAACCACATCTAGCCAGTCACATAATCAGGAAGGCAGAAAGACAAGAAAGAACTCACAAGACCATAGGGAACAAAACAAACTGACGCAATGTGGGAAGGGCTATCGAGAAGATAAAGTACAAAAGAGCTCGGGAAGGAACGACCGCAGTTGAAAAACATGGAATGTAACACGTAACAAGTAGAGCACTGCCAGGGCAGGCGAAGGAAGAATTTTTGGGAAGGTTCTAAAAACAGGCGAGGCGAACAACCGTCCTGAAGAAGTCTAGGGGAGGACGGAGAGGATTGAGAAGATTAAAGCACACAAATTGGAGAACCACATGTCTTATTACGCTCTGATGGTGGGATCAGTGGAGTGGAACATGCCATGCTTTGTAATTACTCCAAATGTCAATATTCCACGGAACTGACAATCGGATGTTATTACGGACGTCAGCTGGCGAGGCATCCCGCGGACTAATATTGACATAAAACTAAGTGTAGTGAGACAATATTTACGAAACCGTTTTCAGTGAATAAAGTGGCTACTGGAGACGTGAATTGGCGTTCAAATTCGTCTTCAAGTTATGTCCTCTCTGAAAGTCCCCCTTTCTAGTTATTTCTTGTTGCAACTTATACCTTTTCGCCTGCGCCAGAGACACGTTGGTTTTATACAAAGATATAGCGTTGACAGCCTGTGGCGCTCAATACCCCTTTTGGAATCAACCAGCGGATGTTTCATGTAACTATAATCGTGTGTTCCAACTCCACACTCCAGATGTTCTGTTCCATTCCTTTTGAACTTGATTTTGAGATAAAAGGTTGTTGGCAGCATGATCGCAGGAGTAAATTGGGGGGGGGCATGATATCAAAATGTGGTAACTACTTGAACATTACAGCGCTCGATGCCACGTTGATTATTGTTAATTCATCGCTGAAGATTTTCATCTCTTGGATAGATAAGTTTGTCAAATGAGGCTCTTGAGACTAGATGCACATTCAAGGCTTATCAAACACCCCTGTGATACAATGTAGTGTTTCATTCAGTTCTTTTAAACCCCATCACTAAAAAAGACCCTTTTATGGGCTAAATATTGACGTTTATCGGAGGTAATGTGCGGTTTTTGGTTATTTTCATCAGGGGCAAACCAGAATGATATCTCTGTGAAAGAATAGGCTCTGTGACTGCGACTGATGGAAGAGTAGATTCCGCAATTTTCTTCTGAAATATTTATTCTCTTTGTGCTACCCATATAGCGTCCTACGTTTCTGTATATCATTGTGTTCACGTCGATCGTATTCATCGAAGCGAGGGTTGTTTGGCGGGAGCAGATCTGCTGGCATTAAGCATCAAGGTCAGAGGCTCCGCCGCTCGAATAATGTCTTTTTTTTAATGTCATGGCAACATATGAGGTTAACGAGGAGTGGCTAGACAAACAGGTGCGTAATGTTTAAGCCCGGGCAATATCATCTCCCGTGACCTTTGTGATATTATCGGAGCTTTGGTGTCATGATACTCGGAGCTCGGAGCAAACTATTCAGCTAGCGGGTTTTCTTTGATTTATTTCTGCCGTAATTAGAATAAATTTTGAACAATCTGGTCCTCTTTTGGAAGCAGAATTTCACGACTGAGGAAGTTTGTTTTATTTTGAGTGAGATCTATAAGCCCTTTTGGGGTTTATGTACCATGAAACGTAAATATTTGAGACTAAATTGTTAATTGCATAAAACTACTTACAAGCGCGAGGAGATATTTTTACCATCAACCGCATTGGGATGACCATTGACAATGACACCACGTCGACATTTTGGAGGTTTTTCATTTGCATGGACGCGCCACTAGCTCACCCCTGGTCTCATCAGCAGAAGCTTTTGTTTCACAAATACTTTTAAATCATGCAGGACCCCTAAGCCGATGCTCAGTCTCTCGAAATGTGTGATGAAACTTCATCCAAAATGTTCTGCACATTGCATGAATCCCTTTGAAATTCAATCTCTGCCTCGTTTATACGTTTTCCTTTGGGATTACCAATCTGTCCACAAAATACTCACCGCAGCAACACCGATACACTTAGAATGGAGAGGGTTTATTTTTCTTCAGTTTTGCTGGTACTATTTGCCTCTTATGCGGTTTTGAATGACATCGTGACAGATTATGTAGCTAAATGCATTGATTATTTCCAACACTAGGTTGTTACCAATACGGAAATGAGAGCGATCATAGACAGCTTTTTGTGACGGATAGAAATTAATATGAATGAGCCGGCCCTTCACTGTACCAACACCTGCGCCTCAATGGCTAATTGATGACTTAGTTTTTATCATTTGTGAGATAGCACATCAAACATCTGTCTCTGCACCCTGAGGGAAGTAATTTCTTTTAATGAATGTCCAAATTTGTGATTTAATCCCCTTGTTAAGTGTCCTACAGAAATGCTCTGCGTCTTGCCAAGTATCCTAGCAGATTTGGAAATGAAAAATTTAATGTACCTTGGCATTGAATTCAAAAGATCTTTGATAGTAGACAGATAGTGGCTGTTCTATGTCTGTGATTCACACGCCACTGTTTCAGCAAATTGTCACGGGTAAGGACCAGCGCCGTGATGTTGTGGCGGAATTGTCTAGGCGACTTGGATATCAGGAACCTCAAAGTCCAAAAATGTATCATAACCCATTAACAATATAAACAATGAACGAATTTCGAAGGCAGGTTTCGAGGTTCAACGTTGCCATATCGGGGAGTGCGGACACAGTACATCTGATGCAGAGTTCACTATTTTTTGGGTTAGCCTTCTTGTGCGTCTAGCACGCATTCTATTCATTGGCACAGTATGGTGACCCTGTAGTCTGTGATAACTCGTTTTAAGAACGTGGTTCTGTTTCATTTTCTGTGCAGCGCTCCTTACAGAGGCCGCCCTCTACACAGATTGTTTCCTTATTACTGGTCGTCATAACAACAAGCAGAGCTGGGACGAGCACAGATACCAGCGCCTAGTATGTCTGCACAGGTACGACTACTGATCTTTGACGCATTTCTGTGACCTTTGACACACAGGAAGACCTTAGTTTATCCACAGAAAAAGAAAGTGCAGAAGTTAACACAATAATCTCTTTTGATCGAGGTCCACATCAAAATTATGCGCTTAGGTAAGGCAGGCTTGAAATCTTGGTAGTCTTAACAATGTTTTCAGATGCATTGCTTATTTCAGTAAAATTAATATTCATGTACATACATATAGTATTTAATTTCGAAAGCGTTCAACATTTATTTGGTGGTTTTTGTTCATCAGTGCATCTTTTATGAACTGAATATTTATTCAGTTACATGAACAATGATCTGCAAGTTGGAGATAACATTTGTAAATTGGCAAAACAAAAAGAAGAAGGTCCCGCTGGGACTCGAACTTGGATATCTGGATTCAAAGGCCAAGGTGGTCACCATTACATCACGGGACCATATCTCTCGCCATAGCATGGTTTTACTTGATAAATCGATGGAAGTAGTCAATATAATTGGGTCATAAATGGCTCGTCGTCTTTAATTGCGTTTTTTGTTCTTTTACATGTCTTTCACATTGCCATCCCAATTTACATTTCCTCTTTGTCTGATAATGCCCCATTCAGATGTGATAAACTTAAATTGTGTTGATATTATATTATTCTTCGGGGAGGGGGGTATGTTGCTTTCAGTAATGTGTATTCTTTGTGAACTCTTCACAGGTCGCCAGCCTCCGCAAAACTGTGGAGCAGCTTCGAATGGAGGCTAACATAGAGCGAGTCAAAGTTTCACAGGCTGGGGCCGACCTCTTGGTACGTAGAAGTGAACAAGTGAATATAGAAATTAACTGGTAAACAATGAAACGAAAACAGTATATCTGCTCATTCATTCGGCGTTCTCAATCTGAAAGGAAGGCTATTATTAGTGTTAAGCGTTGGCCTCAAAGGGTGTTTTGACTTAAATGATTACTTAAGTAGAAGTGCAAAACGCATTCTTGTGAAAGTTTTGATATAACGGTTTTTTGTGCTGAATACTTTTTTAATAAATCACTCTGGGAGATGATGTCGTCATGCCAGAAACTGAGAGAGTAATTCCAATTTTCGAACTGCTATAAGACTTTGATATCAACGATGTAGTCGAAAATATTTCCTAGAGTTTGAGTAAAAGTACGGGGAAAGTATGGATCAGGATACAACACTACTATCGAGGATCTCCAAGTGTACACGTTCGAGTACTGAACGAGGCATTAAGTTTGGTATGTCAGATTGCTATATAATTAACGAACAAAGTGCGCATTCATATCAGCGCGCATACAAATAGTATTCCAAGATATCTTTCCTGCTCATGTTGACGTTTGCGTAGGTCGTGCTGCCAACCACCAACCCCATTAACTTCGTTTACACATGACAGTTGTGTTGACTCTTGGATCGGTGACATTTGTTCAGGGAATTGGTGTTTTCATATCACCAAAAACACCAGTGATACAAAAGTGTTCTTAGGTACCTCAGCCTGGTTTGAGAAAAGCCGAATATTAAATCCCCAGTTAATTAGCATTTTAACAGTGTCTTCTTTTTTTTTCATTTGTCGTTGGTGTCTTTTCCTTGCAGGCATATTGCCAAGCTAACTCCCCGGAGGACTACCTAGTACTAGGTGTTCCGCCTAATCTGAACCCTTTCAAGGAGAAGAAAGCATGCACGATTTTATAAGGAGATTCGCCTTGGCCTATAATTTTACACTTCTGTACATTTCGAACGTCAAACTTGCACGCTACTTCACACAGTATTGGTAAACTACAACTAGTATTGACGGGATTATGTGCTTGGCATTTTTTGTAGAAACGATAACGGTAAATTTCAGGACCTTATGAGATCTTTGATTTGTAAATCTACAGATTTTGACCAGAAAAATCAATGAAAATGACTGTTCATAATGGAAACCCACTCTCCACGCATTCAAGAGGTTTGAATGCAGAAGAGGTATACCTTGAAGACTTTTGGGGGTGTGGTCAAAAATTCAGGCTTCAGAATTTGTCGACTATTATTTCAGTTTGTGGAGAAATTTTCAGAAATTGTCACAGACGATTTTTAAAGAGTAGTGGTTTTGATACACGCTTTTACAATGGAAGACCTAATTTGCTTGCATGTTTAGTTTAGACTGGTTTCCGTCATGTGTATACTTAATTCATCTATCTATCAGTGGGTAAGTCGACGGGTACCAGATTTCAATAGATCTATGTATCCGTTGACCCGTCATCGTGTAAGTGGATAGATCTTGATTTATAGATGTTCCAGCTCCTTGTGTCAACTCAATCAAAAATTACAAACATTTTGTTCAACTAAGCCCGAGAAAAATCAAACAGGTGAAGGAAACAGAATATCAAATATTTCCCTGCCGATACAAAACAAATCATATGATACTATAGAACACGCTCCTGAATTGGCTTCGAGCCAGGCACCCAGTGCCAGCACACATGATGGTCATGTGAGTGGGACATCTGCACTTGTAAGCAAGACGTCGTAGGTTTGAATCCAACCTGTGGCACACTTTGGAATTTTTTCGCATACCTCGGACCACTGAGAAATACGGTGTGACTACATAGGACTGCACAAGGGCAAAACCTAGTATTATTATGATGTAAATGATAATCATTATTCCTTGTTGACGAGTTTTTACCTTTTTTTTCAAGGAGTCCTGGGTATATGTTGCTCTTTTTTTCGTGGAGTCTCGCATTATTGTAGGCCGGCGTGGTAGCACTAAAACATCACAGGGTCATTTCTCAACGGGGAATTGATTCACAAAAGTACTGTCTGTACACTTTTTATGACGACGCCGAGAGAGACGCCGTGTAGTCATCAGCCTAGGAGCTTTGCATTTTCTGTCCTTGACCCATTATTTGTGACGAATAATCATTTTCTTTATGCATCAACTTGTTTTAAAAATGTACTTGTTGCATGCTTTTTACTTAAGAAAGAGCTGCCACAAGTGTCCTGTCTTTTGGTGTTGCATGTACATTCTCTGACAAAGTTGTAATATATAGACTATTTGAACTACTCTAAAGGACCTTTAACTGGCGTATAATATTATATTTAAATAGCAACCGTAGCCCAATCAAATTGACTTTCCTTAGAGCATTTTGTTTTAGTTCGCACGAGTTACCAGTTGAAAAAAGAAAACAATAGTAGTTTGCACTGAAGTCATATAGTTAACGGTGATGCAAACACCAGTCTATTGTTGTCAGACTTGGGACCAAACTCTGAAATTTAGAGCCCTTTCTATTTTTTTCTTCTTCAAGTCATCAGATGGGGGGGGGTGTTCCGTATGATTTTTTTTTTTTTGGAGAGGGTAGTGCTCAAGCTATGGACATTCCACTTAACATACATCAAATAGACGTTCATGTTATAATAACTATGCCTGTTTTCAGTGCTTCAATGTCTATAGTAGAAGACCCGGCGTCTGTTTGGTGTAGGCTTAACAAGTACAGTTTCGTACATTTGGTCAAGTGTTAAGGCAACCATTTGGTGTGCATGGTAAAAGACGTGGTCATATTTTTACCTTTGAGCTAATCTAAGTATAATGACATGTAAGGCGTCCCATAACTATATGGAGTGCTCAGATCTAAGTTTGTGTAGTTGCGTGCGCATGCACTATCATTATCAGTGCGTCCACATTGCAAACGTCCGCTCGTGCAAAGCACGCGGTGTGTGCTTAATTAAGATTTATCTGAGCAGCCCCCATGTCGGTGTTTACAATAAACAGCGCTGGGGTTTTTGCCGCCATTTTAAATTGTTGAACCTAAAATGTCAGTAGTTTTACGGACCTCCATCCTCGTTTAAATTACATTAAATACATAACGTAGATTAACAATGTTCGGTTTTCGTGAAGATATCAACTCAATAAATTTTATTCAAAGGGATTGTCTCGTATTTATCATTCTTTTATTCGATCATTGTGCTTTTTTTCTTCAGAGTTTTTTGCCGGTGATGTTTTTACAAGGCAGGCGCTTTATGCGGAAAGGGTGATTTTCAGTTTTTATAAAAGCCGTGATTGAAATGAGGTTTCAGCAGAGAAATGAACAGTTTCATCAATTCTTGAGAAGGAAAAGCATTGATAAAAAGAGCCGGCTTCTTGAAAAGCTATACCTTGTCATAATCGCAATTCATACGCAGCTTACAATATACACACGAATCGTCTTCCGGCAGGGAGAATGTCACTCCGTTGGCATGGCAACGGCTTATTCATGCGTGTTTCTTATTCGTTTCTATGGTACTGAGGCAAGGCGGTGTTTGTTCGTGCTCATTGTTATCCACGCTGCGGCGCGCGGGACCTGTTTTCTATTGCGTACGTAGTCACGTTTGAAGCTATTGTGCCGTGCTAGACAAGTCGCTTTTTTAATAAATAGGTTGAAACATATGCTAATGGCACCGATATTATTTTTTGATGTAGGAAAAAGCGACAACTCAGGTCAGTTTGTATGTAAAAGGTGATACATCATTGGAGCCATGGTCTGAGTTCTTTCCAAACTGGGGAAAACTTGGAGCCTGAAGAAAGTAAATAAATTTTATTGTTCAGTTGATGGAATCATTAGTTAAAAACTAAGGCATAAAATAATAATCTTGCGACTAATCAAAGATTCCAAGACTTAGTGAAACATAATCGAAGACAGCACTATATTGATGAAGGAGTCATTGATGGCAAAATAAAAAGGAAGCACGAAAATCATTGCAACAGGCAACGTAAGATGAAGCTGCAAGCCGCAAAGTCAATAAAGAGAACGAGACAAAGGGAAGTTATCCAGTTAAAGCACGAGGCTTTGTAAAGAATTTCGAGTTTGCCTGAACGAAATACATGAGCGAGTTACTGAAAGAAAAAGAACGTTCGGAATGCACGGAGAAAGGCGTGGTTTGGCGAACAATCGAGCTAGCAGCTTGCAGCCATGATCGAGAAAAATGACTACAAAAGCCATAGCTGTGTTTCTGTATCGGTTTTAGTCACGCTAGTGGTAAACAGTCGGTGTTCACGCACTCTAACACTGGGTACCTGATGAGAGACATCGTGAACAGAGCAAACAACACAGACCATCTTCAACGGTTGTCCTTTGGGGGAAACAACATCAGTTCGCTTGGTAAGCAATGCAGAATGCATACGCTTCCCTCCCTTAAGTAGCTGGATTGAAGAATAATTGCAACTGTTAAGATAAATCTGATTTACTTTTCATGCAAGGACTTCACGCCAAGTGATTAAAACTGTAGCTAAGTTTCTAGGCCGGGTTGGACGCCAGTCTTCGTTTCATTACGACTGACGGTCAGGTGGTCCACCTGGGATATCTAGATCCAATCAAGTAGAGCCTATAGTTGCTGTTGTTTTTCGACTGTTTTTTTTTTCTATAAACAGATCAGCTGTGGCTCTATTATAGGGGAAAAAAGGTAGTCTAGGGTAACGTGTAGTAGAAAATGTCGTTATATTTTACTAAAGGACTTGGAAGGAACTCTTTTAGGCTTGATTTCTTTCTTAACCAAAGCTGGCGTTTGGATGGTCTGCAGGGTCACCCATTCTACTCCATGCAAGCTCCGTACGAGCGCGCGTCTATCACATAAACTTGCATTTGATGGGGTATCTTCAAAAAAAGTCAAGCACAAATTTCACTCACAAGTGGGTTTTTCACTATGATCCTCGATTTGACGGCATTTTTCCGGTACGTTAATTTACGGTTGTCCCCCATTTCAACCAATTTTTTTTCAGCGCATGCTCTTTACAAGAAGAACTATGGACCGTTCGCAACATCTGGCACACAAGTCATCCCAGGTAGGCCTCCATAAGAGATTTGATTAACTTTTACAAACTTATTTCTTTTGGGCAACAGCTTTTGGTTCTAGATATCATTTTCTGTCTTTGACCATGTTGAAAAAGCAGCAATAGAATCCACTTTGTTGGTTGGCTGTGAACAATTCAACAAAATCTGGAATATGTCTTTCTGTTGAGTAACATACAATCACAGCGTATTAGAAGGTGAAAGCGATTAAGTAACAGCTGTGACAAGAAGGACAGTAAAGAGTGTAAAAGATCTGAATGAAAACATGAAAACAATTCATTATTGCTTCCCAAATGACTATGACAACACATTGTAACAACATCCCCCCTCTAACTTGGTAATAATTGGCTGCTTTCTTTATTGGTCGTAGATCACGAAACTGCGTCGAGAAGTAGAACAGCTTCGTAAGGAGGCTAACATTGACCGCTCCAGAACATCGGTGTCTGGGTGGACTCTCATGGTGGGTTGAACACTGTGTTTGGGAACACCGAAATTCAACGTGAAAATCCAGTCCCATGGTGCAACCACGCAGGGGGTGTGGGCATCATGGGGGGAGGAGGGTTAAATTCCACCCTAAGCCTTCCTCTCACGACAAATCTGGGTGCACCACGTCCGGAACTCCCCAACCGCTTTTTCCCTCTACCGTGCCAATCTTCACCTTTACCATCTAAATCCTTCCCTCCCTGGGTCTACTTCGGACGCTGTTCATCTGTTACAAGCCTTTATATCCTTGTTTGATTAACCCGTAGAAAATTTCACCTCTACGTTATCAATTAGAGAACCATGTACTAGCCGCCCTGACGTGTAAATCGCCAACCACGACGGCATTTGGTTGAACCGGTTCGCCGTAAGAAGTAGAAATTAAATTCATATTTTGCGCGTCAACTATACGTCCCTTACGTACAAAAGCATTTCAAATAAACTTGTCCATTTTTATCTTTCAGTTTTGTTTTTATTCATTCATTTCAGTGTTGCTTTTAGTTTGTGGCTGTGTTTAGTAAAGCTTAAGTGGGATTTTTTGTTTCGTTTTGGTTTGCATTTTTAATTCCTTTTGTTTGTATAGGATTACTGCAACATGTACTACGATGCTGACCCACTTCTGCCTGGGGTCATGACCTTTAACCCCTATAAGGAGAAGAGGACATGTAACATCGTTTGATGAGACAACATGCGCAGATTACGCAATGACATTTACGTCCAAGTCACTCATCAAATTTAAGCTTAAATCCTATTATTTGTTTCATTGCATACAGAAAAAAAGTTTGAATTGAACTTGTGATAGCATATATACATTGTGAAAGGCTACGGATCTTGACGAACTGTCGTTTTTGAACATCTGCAGGACGCAAGTCACCTTGTTTATAGGACTGTAAATACCGGAGCCGAATTTCAAAATAATCATAATCAAGAAACAAACTGTATGTGTGGTCGTGTCTTCATCGTTCATTGCAAGCTATCCTCCATTGGATTAAACTGTACATTTGTAACAGAAGACTATTGTATTGAAGCGCGAGTTTTTAAAATCGGTACATAAAGCATTTTTCTTGTAATTTCTGTACATGTATTTTGTATTTGTAATTTAGGACAGACTTGTCATTCTCTGGGTGGAGGAATAAAGTTTTGTGACACAATTACAGTTACATTTTCCTGATAGTCGAAAATGAATCCAGCCTGTTGTCATGACATTGCTTGATTCCAAGTTTCATTACTTCTACTATTTTCTTTCCATTTAAGCGAAGAAGTCTTTTCCATGCTTCAAGAAATTTGAATTGCATGACAAATTACATTTGGTACCACTTTTATTAAGTTTGCCAAACTGAACACGCACACATGCCAAACAAATTTACAAACTCTGCATTTTTTGGTTCCAAAAATAAATTAGGCGCACACATGCGTACGGGACACAAGCAGGCTCCAACAAAAAAGAAAGCTACGAAATAAACATCTTGACAATCATGAATACTGAATCGGCCTTTATCTATCCAGAGATATTTGAAACAGATTATGCTGAAACTTTTCTTTAGAAGTAAACATTTCTAGTGATTTCTGCACTTGTAATTCAAAGGAAAGTGCTAAATTGCAAACCATGTGAGTTTGTTTAAAACAATGGCATGGCCGGGGTGGGGAGGGCAAACTCCTGGGGGTACTTTTGTCCCTAACCCCCCTCCCCCTCAAAAAGAACCCGGCAATGTAGCTATGGGGGGCAATTTCCACCACTGTTGGAACTCATGCCCTCCTTTCGCCCCTTCTAAGAGGAGCCGGGCTACACCCTGGTTTAAAAACCCCGGCCTTTGAACTGAAACTTTCACCGTGTAAATAGGAAAAAAGTTGGCAATCCGCTCAAGTTGCTGAACTTGGCTTAATGTGCTGAAATTTAACAGGAGAGCTGTATAACAAATGATGGGTTCGTATCAAACCAAACAGGTGAATGCCTTGTAATGTTCTGAATAAAATTTAGTTTTGTCCAAAATACTTGTTCGCAAAAACAGTTCCAAACCACAAAACTGATTGTTTATTCAACTGGAGAGTCCAGTTTTTATACTGATTACCCTCAACATGATCCCACAAGAGACAAACTGTCCATCACACAGCAGCGGTCTGAAGAGAACGTGTCAAGAAAGCCTGCTCTGCCAAACGATTTCTCCTAAAGGCCAACTGTACAAACACGAGTACTCAGTCATCAAAATCCTCGATGATGATTTCGGCAGCCTCTGTCTTGGTTTTGGTCATCAGGGGGTCTGCGTGTTCCGGGTTGATGTGAGGTCTTCTCTGGGGTAACAGTTTGTCTCCTTGGGAACTGATGATGTCATCATCCTCATCTTCATTCACCGCGTCCTTCTCGTCAAGCCTCTCAGGTCGTCGTCTGAGAAAAAAAGAGGGAGAAGCAAAAATGGCTTAGCGTCGCAAAAATCTGAGCATGACAGAAACCTCTTGCCAGAGATATTTTTGTTACACCTCAACTGAGCAATCAGCGTGTTGTCTTCATTTTTGTTCCACAAGGGAACCAGAGATGGCATGCTCTTAGACAGCAGTGGCAGTCCTTTGGTTTAAACTCACAGCGTGCACACACAAGTTTATGCGCATTTGGTGCGGGACACACACAGAACTCCAATATCTGTTGAAAAGTTACAGTCTTCACGAGCGTGCCGAACTCCCAATTGAAATGATTCAAAACAACATGTCTCTTGTTTGCGGCTGAGGGGTGCATCAAGTCAAGGGGGACAGCCGAGTTTATCCCAACAAAGATGATGAAATCTTTCACAACACGAATTCAGGGCAAATACAAACACATTTTTTTAACAGCAAAATCAAGCTGAACAATTTCAGCACATACCTCCTCGTGAACCGGTTCCCTGTAAATCTGGTAATTTCCTGGAGGAAATTAATCTGACCTGTGTGAGATGAATGTCACGAATAAGTCTTCAAATTAAAAAAAAAACAGTGAAAAAAAGAAGCTTTTGAACTGCGTTTGATGACCAAAAGAAAGAAGGTCACACAAATAAATAATACAATAAAAAGGTTGTCCCTACATCTTTGAGTTTTTCCAAATACACTCTGGAAAGAATGAACAAATCAAATGATCTAGTAGGTCATATAAAATGGACAATCAAATTGCCCTGCATAGCTATTTTAAGTCAACTGTGCTTACGTGTGGCACAGCCAATGAGTCCAAAATATCTTTGTAATAGCACAGCAGTGAAATTGTGTATGCCTAAATTGTACTTAGTATTTTTTCAAATTAAATTCACAATTTCTCAGCAAACATGACCTGCTTCATTAAACTGAGGGATAAGATGTCAAGGCTGTGCAGAAGAAATTACATACTCTTGGTATCTATGAGTAATTGATAACCCTGCAGATCAATATTTGAATTTCATTTCTGTAAATGCAGAATGAATTATTATTTTGTACAACTTATCGCCAGAGGGATGGAACACTTGAAACATTTCCAGTGAATTATGGAACTTGGAAACTCAGGACTATGGGTCTGAGAAAATACATTCCCTTCCGATTCTGTAACCTCTTCAAAACCTTTATTCCTCGTTTTGACAGAGTCAGTCACAAACACCAATCTCTCTTTCTCATCCCTTATGACAGGGACATCCTTAGAAGTTCCCTTCATCAATCATGCATGCCATCAGTATTTATATTCACCGTACTGTGGCTTGGGTACAAGAAAAGTCTGGTTACGGCACCTCCACTGTTGTGTTTTCAAGCTGGACAAGAATATTTGCGTTGATTTTGATTGCTCAGAACAGGTGGATGTGGCGACATGGGGTTAAGGGAGCAGGGAGGAGCAAGCACTGTCCCGCCCCCAAGCAAAATCCCAGCTTTGTACACGTGTTGCTGCAACCTACCAGGATTTTCGAGCGGGACGCTGATGAGAGCAAGGTAGGGCAACAGTTGAGTCTGCAGCTCCACTGGAGTCCAGCAATGACCAACAAACAAACCCTTGGCACCTGCGCAACTCTCATTATACTGGTTAGCATGAGAGAGAGAGAGACGGTGTATCACTCATAAATGAAAGCTCTGTGAAACTGGTGGATGCTCCATTCCTGGTTGGAGTTGACTGCAAACTTAAAGGGAAAGACATCGCTTGATCTGGCCCAAACTGCAACACTTGATTGTAAGTATGCAGCTAGCAAGGTGGCTTGTGTTCAACCAACATCGTACTGTTGTACGTTCTGATGTGACAAAGTGTCGTTACGGATAAGTGCATTCATTCTCTGTATTTATTCTAACAGGAATGACTGTGCATTATCTGTAATAGAATGCTTACTCTGTAGGCATTGTGGCTTTTGCTAACTTGCTGGGCTATTTTGGAGGAGGTAGTTACCAATATTTGACTCCTCAGTCTGTTCCAATGTAAAGAGTATCCATTCTGTGCAAAAGTGCTCCCTCATTGGTCACAAACAGGCAGGCTGGGCCAACACTCCAATACTGCCTGCACCATGCGTCTGGTGCCTACATAAAAGTCTAGCAGATTTGTACAAGCAAACAGGTACACATAGTTTGTCACTTAAGGGAGACCTTTGCCTGGTAACCGGCCTCCTATCATTTGCATGCAGAGAACTCCTACCTTTCTGTTGATTTCAAACCACTGGGGTTTGTGGAGTGGTTTCCAGCCTCCACCACCTGCACTATTACAGCGACTCCGGGCCGTGTTGCAATGAATGACACCTCTGGATGTCAGGGAGGCGCCGTATGTTGTCATCGACGATCTTGACTGTCATGGACAAATAACAAAGTCTTGTTTCACGGTGAATTTTACAATTCTTCACCATCACTTGAATCTCTTTTTTTTTCCCTCAACAATGAGCAGAAACAACGGCAAAGTATTCCGCAGCAGAGCAGAAACGACAAAACAGCTCCTTAGTTTTAACATCAATGCAAAATGCCTTTACCCTCCATTCACAAGTGAGGAGATCAGAATCGCTAAAGTAACGACTCGCTTCCACAACGTCTTCCAGCTGCTCATAGAAGTCCAAATAGTTTTGATGCAAGTATAGATTGAAGTTTTCGCTGCTCATGTGAGTATGCTCCAAAACATCCTACAGAGGAGAAAAGGACGTCATATAGGCTGTTAACTTCTCACAGAGGTTTTTCATACGTCACATGACATTCGCAGTCTTTTTCTCAATGGCCAAAATTTCCTTGCTGAGATTTTTATGTACTCCCTCAATCCGGACCTCAATCATGCTGTTCCAAACACCATCCCAAGTAAAAACTTCATCCAAAATAAGGTGATGGCCTTGTTCTAATGGCTAAATGAAAACCCCAGTATTGCTGGATCATTCCAAGCACTCTGCCACACAGTAACTAACCTCTGGATGGATTTTCAGTCTATCACGATCATGGTGAGCCAAGTGTGCTGGCAAAGTAGGGTCTTCTGGCATCTTTGGTTCTCCTAACACAAGGAAAATCTTATTTGAAAATCTGTTACACTGTACGTCATTAGCATAACAGAACTGAATTCTAATCCACCATGTCTTGCATTAACAAACAGACATTTCAACAATTTGAAACTTTTTAGGCTGGTCCACCTCGTCAATTCTCATGCAACAACAGCATTTGATTGAATTTTGTTTGCATAATCATTTAAGAAGTGTGAAATTTAACGAGTTCCAGCAAAGTACAAACTATTCATTTCACACCTAGTTTTTCACGTATTATAAAGTTTGCCCAATCCCTTTTTGCCAATCTAATTTCTTACGTTTGCAATACAGGATCTTTCCTAGGGCTTTGAACAGGAACATGGAGGTATCCCTGCCACCGATTGCAGCCAGAGCCGTGTCTTCAGAGCTTGTTTTCTCCCCGGTCTGTCGGCCTGTCTTGCCCCCCGTCTGCTTACTACTCGGCTTGGTCTTGGAAGATTTGGATGAGTTTCTGACCAGGGCTCTGTCAAGGTCATGTGTGTCTGCAGAAAGAAGATACGATTAGGACAGCCTGATTAGGGATCAGAAATCACTACAAATCTGTAGCACACTGCTGGCTGAATCCCATTATATTTTTGTGATCAATTCTTCCGGAATTGTATTTTGAATTTTACCACCAGAACTTGGAATTTGTTCCTCATAGCAAAGCCCTTGAGGCTTGTTTCCAATTCCTCTGATTCAAAACTGTTCCCCTGTATAATGTTCATTGTTAGGGGATATCAAGGTTGTAACACTGACCAAGACCAGAGAATACTGTCGAGCTGTTGGCTAATTGATTCCAAAGCCTGTTCTTTTTGTCTAGCAAATACTTTATGATACTGAAGATATAAAATGGTTCACTCCAAAATGTTCACTCTCTTTAATCAATCTCATGGCAAAAGCTCTTCATTCTCTGATGCCTATCCCCTCTTTCTACACATCCACTGAGCTCACAAGATACCCATGTAAGATACATGGTTTGAAGGTGTAAAAACGTAATCCTGGATATCACAAGTAGGGGACTGAAACGTTTTGATTTTGATAAGTCCCAAAGATTTTTATTAGCCTACCTTTAAGACACGCAAACTGCAATGAGTTGATTGCACTTCGTATGTCGCCAGCACTGGCAATGGCTAATGCTTCAATTGTGGCTTTGCTCGGTACTGCAAACCTTCGTTTACCCTAAAAATGAATAACATCAAATTCAAATGGACTCACCACAGTATCTTGGTGCTGGATGGTGATAACAGTCTCAAAAATCTCAGGTTTTGTCGCTAAATCTTTAACTGTTGTCTGTACGTTCTATTCTGAACTTCCATGTCAAGTTTTGGCACAGATGCTGAAGAGACAACTTTTGAGAATGCATTTTCACAGCATGGCCATCAATTTAACATTTAGGAATAATAGAATACAAAATGCGGCCTAATTCCGAGGGTCAGGTGAGGGAAAATACCTAGTAAGTACTGTGGTTTGACAAAAAGAACACAACCAATTTTCAACTGAATGTGAACAAAGCTGTGGCTCCTGGTTATGCACAGTAATCATCCGAATTCAGGGCATGTGACAAAAATATGCCACTCGGTTACCTAACCTGCTGGTTCCTCTTTGGATATTTACCTCTAAATATTTGGCACTAGAGATTTTTCTTGTCTCTCGCCAACAGAGAATATGCCGAATGGAAAAGATGTTTTCAGTTGATTACCTGACTGGATTCTGTTGTTGCTATTCTGGTCATCACCTTTACCATGTTTGTCAAGGCCACTGGGTTGAAACTGAGCAGAGATGACGATAAACAGGGAAAGTAGACAATCAGGCTTGGATGTCAATCCAGTGAGGCACCGAACCCAAATAATCAAATGTTGAGCACAACTTTACATAAAAAGGCACTGTCGAAGGTCATATACTGACAACTCAACAAATGAAATCCTAATTGGCACTCAAAGCCAGTCAAGTTTTTGAAAGATTTTTTCGGTTAAAAGCAGAACATAAAATTACACCAATGGGTTTTTAGTCTTCGACAACCATGACTGAACAATGCCATAATCAGATACTGCTTTGTGCTCTCAAGTCAGACAAAAAAAATTGGTGGACACTGGTCTTCTCTTTTTATTCCACGATTCAGTTAAATGTTTTACCAATTTGGACCTAGACTGATTTTCCCAACTTATCCGTAATTCCCACCTTATATTGTCCACTCCCAGAGAACCCTGTACATCCTTGGGGAACAACTTGAAGGCACTTGATTCACCACCGTAGCTGTCACTGATGATGAAGACCAGTGGTGACCTACCGGTGCTGGTGAATTTCCTCAGGATGTTGTGGAAGGTCTGTGGGTCTCTGTGAAAGGCATTGGGTATGTCCTGGAGAATCGTTGAGAACAACAGAACTTATAACGTCAAAGAGAGATTCTACAATGACATTTGGAAGGATTTGCAATGTTTTAATAATTCATGTACAGTAAAAAAATCTTCAGTTAGGCGAAGCTCTACGAGGTGTTTAAACTGATGCAATGTGCCAATTCGGTAATTCGTTCATCCAACGTCGTTTGAGAGCAGAGCATCTGACATCACAGCAGATTGTATGTACATCTGTGAACAGCTGTGTTGATAGGCCTACCTTGCAAACACATAGAGATGTTTTCAAATGACCTCAGAGATACTCCATTTTGTGCATGTGCTGTTGAAATACCAGACTGGTTCAAGACAGGAAGCAGCTTGCACATAGGAAGGACTTCTTTGATCTCAACTCGAGAGCTCCAATCCAGCACTCAATAGAATTGTAATATCTCAACGACTGAATTGACAGCAGGAAATAAATTTGAAAGTTGCAGTTATCAGGAATCAGTACCAGAATTCAAATGTGTCTGTTCCTGAGTTACCTCCACGAGGCAGAGTTTCTGCCTTAATGCTTGACCGCCAGACAGCTCCAAGGTGGGATAACGGTTCGCCCGGGTCAGGAAGTCCTGGAACAGAGCCGTCTGTGATTGGCTGATGGGTCCACCAATGCTTTTGAAATCTTACCACAAGAAAGAAAAAATGTGCACAGAGGCAGTTGGACTTTGTTTTTCTGAGGTATGTCAAACCCAATACAAAAGCCAGC
>NW_019091447.1:435647-491809 GCF_001949145.1 Acanthaster planci
TTTTACATGTACTCTTTGTGTCAGTGTTTATAAAGAGGCTCATGAAAATTGTTTCAATAGTTGGGTAATCCACGCTAGACTTTGCAGAGCACCCATACCTTGTCTGTCCTGCACGGCTCTGTCTGGATCATAGGTCATCGTGTTTGGGTTGGACCATTCCTGGACCTCCATCTGTAGTTGTTTGGCCAGAACATGGATGGTTGCCGTCTTACCAGCCCCAGCTGGTCCCGTTAGGAGAAGAATGGGGGCTTTTGTCTAGTGAAGGATGGAAAAAGAATGACTTCTGACATGATGAAAGGAAATCTACATGAGCAATAGCCTGCTTGTGCTAAAATACGAATTACTTTGAGGAGGCACGAAACTGTTTCATGACATCCAAACTTGGTTTTCGGCATTTTTGCCTCATGACGTCAAGTAAATGTCAATACCTGTCTGCCAGGTCGTTTCTCCTTGACATGTCGTCTCAACCATTCTTCCACCTCTACGATCTTTTTCTTATGGACTGCCAGCTCACTCTGAAGACAGAATGCAAGGAGACCACATTTTAAGCACATCACAACATCCCTGACCATTTTCACAGAGCTACAATATATCGAAATGAGGGTTTGACTAAAAAAAACAGGGAGATATACATACATGTATATACATGTATACCATTAGAACTGAGGCTATGCATGAAAGCCAGTTTTCTGGCAACGGTTTTGTTATGGTGGGATAGCACAAATGGTCTACTTATGTGTATTCCTACGAAACAAAAGCTCTGATCAGAAAAAGCGCGGCCATGCACAGAATTTATATTCACGACTTCCACTGTACCTTAAGGCTTCCGTTTTTGAATACCATACTTACCTGTATCTGTGGAGTGTGTTTGTCCACCCAGGTGTCTGCCTCTGTAGCCTTGCGCTGCTTCTGTCTGTCAGCGGTTCGAACCCTCTCGGAGCCTCCCTCAGGTCTGCTTCTCTTTCGACTCAGGAGTTGGTGCAGCGTGTTCTGGCCATGGCTGACCTTGATCGCAGGTTTTGTCTGCTGGCTGGTGCCGGCTGAGAGATCAAATTCAAAGTCGTCGAAGGACGGTGACACCCATTGCTGCCTCTGTTAAGAACAAGATGTTAAGAGGTCAGACAGATTCAGGCCTAAAATGCCGGGGAAGGCAATAACGCCATGGTCGTTGCTGCATTAGCCAAATTCTGTGAAGTTGTGTAGAAAAAAACGGTTCTCTGTGGCAAGCAGTATACCCACTGTGGGCTGTCTGTGGTGAAAATAGCTCCCTCATTTCAACTTTCATAACCAAGGGTATCCGTCGCCATGTCCCAATTTATCTAAAATCATGAACATAATCAAAAAGTTACCTGAGATGATGGAATGGTTTTGCTGCTCATGCTGTTTCAAGCGTTGAAAAAACTGCAAAGTGGGGAGATACACATAGTATGGATCACCAGGGGAAGGAATGGATCACCTTGGGGGGGGAATTGGGAGTGGAGAAATAAAGGTTAATAAGATATTGCAGTTCCTTTGATCATCCAACAGTCAGAAAATACAAACACAATGAGGAGCAAAACCTGGAAAAAATTACTAGAGGTACGCATTGCTGGTATCCCTATGGTGTGTCACAGACTGTCTTTTGTTAGTTAATTTCAATTTAGTTACAATGAATGATTAGAAGGTTTACTCAAGACTATCCCAGTGATACAATATTCTTACCCTCTGAGGAAGTGTTGATACATAACCTCTACAGTAATCACAGTTGACAAAATTCCAAGTACAACTTTAACCAGTTCAGTTGGTGAGGAATTTATAATTTTTCTCTCCTTTGCTTGGCCAGATGGTGTGTGTTAATTAAGAGCAGAAATCAACTGCAGAAGCCTATCCATGATCATGTCAATCAAAGATGAAAAGCACAAATTCTCTGTAAAATAACAAATTGACAGTCATGATGGTACAACCTAGGATACCAGGGGTAACGTTAGGCCTACATAGTACACTTACATATCCAAGTATCAGGGCCCTTTAGTGTGTTTAAGAGCTTTGTGAAGCAATATTATGCATGCCATATCTCACTCTAAAATGTCCTGTGCCTGGGCACATTCGCCAACAAATGATTTATCGGTGATCACCATGTTTACTTTCTTTTTTTTAAGTTCTGGACGTCAAAACAATGATCGCTTTCAGCAAGTTCAGGTTTCGAGCTATTGAGCGTTTGTGTGGTAGCAGTAGGCCCTACTTAATCCTAACTGGCCTAACGCTAGGCCTCACTAAGTCATCAGCAGGGGTGATCATCATGCATGTGAGTAGATTTGTTGACATGGGTCATACGTTAATTGTGGTTGAGAAAAGCCAACATTCAATCAGTTTGACATATAAATACCTCACAATTTTAATGAATTGTAAAACCCTGTAATATGCAGCAGAAATGAAATCGACAGATGCATTCAGACGATTCAATGTGTACTCGGCGATCATTTCACTGTTTCACTAGAGGCCGCCATGTTCAATTGATGAAGTTTGTAGAACGACGCCCTCTTGAGATAGCACTGTGAGAACGAGCTTTGCGCTAACAAAAAAGGCTGTTTTCCAATACTCAACTTCGTCTCCGTCTCAGTCTTCGTTCCCAAAACCAATCCTCGGTTGTGGGCCTGAAGCTTTTAAATTAAATTATATAACTGTAATTTTTGGTTCTTTTGCATCTTATTTGATGTTTTGTGACACTATTAGACTAATTACTGGGCTTACAACTTCAAAGTTAGCTAGTTAAAAAACGGTTGAAACCTGAGACGGAGCCGATGTTGAATATTGGAAAACAATCAAAGTTTGGGCAGACGCCCCAAAATTAAAACAATGCAAACCTTCCGTCGCTCAACTATCCGCGGGGGGGGGTAGGATGTTCCAACAACCCCCACCTGTTTCTAATCCTCTGCAATCCTCCATTGTTTCACCCATAAAACAAGTACGAAACAGGGGTCTTGGATTTACCTTTTTGAGTTCATTGAGGATTTGATGTATTGTTTTTAAATTTTAAGATTTCAAGATTAAACATTAACCAAGAGTTCAACGTCGTCGTATGGGCTGTTTTACGTTTTACCACCCTTGCGATCAGTGCAAAATGTACTGGCAACAACTTAAGTTCAGTTTTTTTCAAAACAGTCTGATTTTTCCTCTGGCGTGCAAATCTAACAAACTCACAAGTTGCTAAACTGCAGAGGTCGCTCTTTCTGTCTCTGGCGCCGCGGGGAATCCCCGTTTACCTCCCAACTCATAATGCCACAATGGTGGTCTCGATTTCTAACCCGGGCCTACCTTGAAAACTCTTTGTAAGTATTTTGCAAGTCTTGAACATCTTCAAGGACAGGGTTCTGGAAAACTACCAGCAAACTGTTTGGTGGCAAATTCATGCTGGCCGCGCCACGCCATGAGGGAATTCGTGCTGTTTCCTGTTTCGTTTTATTCATTGTCATAGACCAGAGCAGCGTGGCCTACTGCCTACTTTTAGTACTTAGTCTACGTAGTAGAACGTCATTCCTCTTTCGTATCAGTCAGGCATGTCAGGGCTGTTTCGGCAGTCGTTATCGTCAAGTTTTCTAAATTTCACGACTTCCTGGCATCGAACCTGATCACATTAGACATATGCAACCAACCTGCCAGGAAGATCTATCATGGTGATTGACCATATTCTGAAGCTGACAGTGGTTCCAGACTACCGGGACCCCATATGCCAGAAGATGCTATAGTCAGTCATGTTAGATGGCCTAAAATGCTTCATTTGTGTCTGTTAATGAAACAGACATTCCATGGATGGTGATTTCTTGTTTTGAAACAAAGACACCCAACATTGAAAAAGCAACTTAGCAAGGAAGAAGAATATCCATAAAGGTCTATAAATGAAATTTCCAGAAAGAAATTCTAGATATTTCCTATTAAGCATGCTTAGCTTGGACTGTGTTTAAATGCTGAGTTTGCAACTTCAAACGTTACCTTTGCTTTTGATATTGTCGACTTGGTAAACACTAAATGGATTTCATAGATGCTTGTGTATTATTGAAGCCTTTGTTTGTCATTGAAATTTGTGGTGGCTACGTATTTTGTTGTACATTTTATTCTTGATAACTTGATTTTTGTTCTGATAGGTATTGTTTTGATGAGGATCGGCTAACAATTGAGGATAGCATTCCTGATCATGTGGTGGGTTTTGTGGCACATCCTTTTAGCCTTAGCTGTCCAAGTGGCATCCACTTCCAATGAAGATTCGGACATCTTGTTTGATGAGTCATCATCACCTGAATCCAAAGAAAGACTTACTCTCTTCCAACTTGACCCTGTGGAGGTTGGTAATCCTAACCCTCAAAAGTGTATGTAAAATCATATTGAAATTGGAGGATTTGGGACTGTTAGGGCTATCTAATTTATGGCATTGTATTCAAAGCAGTCATGTGGTCAAGTCAACCACAAGTCCTTTGACACAGTGACAAGACTTCTTTCATAAGAGTGGTCAAAGTAAGGAGCTGAACAGTGTCACACAATGTTTTGACAAGTAGTGTATGTTTGCATATTTTGACCCAATATCGTCAGACAGGGCACTTTGCAACTGCTAATGTAACATAACTAAGGTCTTTCTCTAGGTTGGATTTACAGGGAGACCTTTGTGGGCCATCTTTTCATCAAGGAAAGGGGAACCACCCCCCAACCCTCACTGACACACACACGCCACCAAATAGTACAAAGGATTCAACCGTGTTGATCTGTCCTTGAGCTTCCATTTTGACTTCAGCCATCATTTTCTCAAAACTGTTTCTTTCAATTCAGAGAAACCACATACAAGATGTTCAACTCCAGTCAGGTCAGGTTCTACAGATGAGGACTCTGGCGAAAGAGCCACCAGTATTTGGTGAGTAGTCTAGATGGCAGCGTAATCAAAGTGCTCTGAATTCTATTCTACCGCAATTATTCATGGATGTGAAATACATGACATTTCTGCTTTGAACGATCAAGCGAACACATCGTACGGCTTCATAAAGATGAATCCAGACTCCCAATTACTTTAAACTGTCTCCCCCCCCCACCAAGGCAGAAATATTGTGCTAGTTGTTACTTTTCCTAATGCACCTCACACTGGATAGCTTTTACTTTCACCATTACTTAGGATATCAGGGATTGCGAGTGATCTCATGCTCAGTTTCTATGATGGGAATGTGCCTATCCGCTCCGAGCGGAACAAAAGAGGCCGTGTTTTTTTGGTACTCACCGCATTGGCGTGCTGTGAGGCGCATAAGTAGATGTGTGTTTGACACGGAACATGCTGAGTACGTGTAACTAATTCATTCCGGCTTGCATGGTCTTTGAGTACACGCAGAACGCGTGCAAGAACCCACTTGTAACCACTTTTCTTTTGTACTTGTGGCTTGTGCTTGTCACCTGTCTTTCTTTTGCCGATTGGGGGTGCACTTCAGCTTGGGGCAGATAACATAGTCACACCTGTAAGACTTTTTCTGAATTATTTGTCTACAGCTAGGAAAAATGCACATCCCTGTGGAAGTGGCCAGCCAGCAACTTTGTGCATTTCCAATAGAATTGTCTAGCCATAGCCAAGTAACTTGGGCAAGACTGAACTAAGGAACACTCAGCTGACAACCAGCTTTGAACCTTTGTCATTTTCCGCCCTGTTACTAACTGATACAATGAGAGTGTGGTGGAAGGAACCAAAGATTTCAAGTTTTTAAGACAAGTCTTAACCAAGGCTTGGATGGGCCTATCCATTCCCTAGGGACCCGATGTTGTTTTTGGCTTCGTGGGTCAGTCGAGTGATATTACTGCAGTGTTTAAATGGAAGTATATGGACCTGGTAGATAGACATGTTTACTAACACACCATTTTATTCGCATTTCTGATTGCCATTGAAAGAGATCCCTGGATTTCTCTCTGCCGAGGAGTGTGAGCACATCAAGAAACTAGCCCTGGAGGTGGGCTTGTTTAGAAGTCCCTTGAAGCAAGACGGAGCCAATGACGAAACAGAGGAGGAAGGCTCCGCTCAGGAACTCTTCCATGACTTTGACACTAACCAAGATGGGGTAATAATCTCTTATACATACTAGGGCTATCCATAGCTGAGACCACTAGTCCACTTGCACTAACTCTGTTCTATGAAATTCTGTGGACTGCCTCATAGGGCTGTGTCAAGTTCCGTAGACAGTAATTTTGGGTAAGAAATTTTGTTGATGAATTTCTCTTGTATCTTTAGGATAAAATATTTGTACCTTTTTGTAGCTGCTTTCAAGGAATTCTGTAGTCTTCTATTCGTTTTTTAATAAATAGGAACTTCTTGGAACTACATTTGTCATACATATTAACTACAATGACAATTTGACATGCCTGTTTTTATTTAAAATCCATGTGCAGGTGTTGGACGTACATGAAGTTCTTGAAATTCTTGACTTGGAAAGTAATGTATTTCTTCGACCAGAGGACGCCTCACAGATGTTCCAAGAAGTTCACCTGGACGTAGATGGAGATGGAGCTTTAAGTCTGGATGAGTTTTCCAGTGTAGACAGTGAAAAAATAATACAGGTAAAAGAAGTGAACTAGAGGTGAACAGAAGACTTTGGATAATCTTTGGATGTAGAAAGTTGAAAAAAGTTAGACTGGAACCTGTGACCACCAGTTTGCCATACAGGTAGTCTGTCAATTGAGCTATCGCTTCTTGTTCCAGGCTCAAACCATCAATTGTCGATGTTACAGGCATCTTGAATTTCATGTGATTGCTTGCCATGCTGCATATGTTGGCATTGTTGCTTCTGCTTTTTTGCATCCTGTGATTAATGAGTTATTTTCCTGATTGTTCAGCTTTTAAATGATAACCCTAACCTTCCCCAACCACGCAGAATTAAACAGTAGTAAAGTGTTTAATTCTGTGGGGATAGGTCTGGTAGGCCCATAACAGCTGGCTTTTACATTGGGTGGCATACCTCAGAAAAACAAAGTCCAACAGCCTCTGTGCACAAAGTCCCACATGGATGTTTAACTTTGTGTGAATGGGGAAGGTTAGGGCCAACAACTCAAAATTCTGGTTTGAAGATGCTCAGGTCAGTCTAGAAAGTCTGCCTACCTGTATTTGATAGAAACTCTGATTCCAAAACTCTTTATCATCAGATTAAGGAATGGGCTGGGCGGCTTAGTAACGATGACAAGAAGTTGAGTCGTGTCAGTCAGCAGGCATGGCTATCACAGGATGACGGCACAGACAAGATTCTAACAGATCTAAGGCAGAGGTAATGTAGACAGCAACTCAAATGTCCACATGTGATTATGCCATTTGGAGTGCTCCTTTTTCAGGGAACCAGGCATGATCCTAGTTGCAACAGGTATTGTTTCTTGGATTGATTGGCCTGGAACCAGTCATTCCCTAGGTATATGTAAGAACACCTGTCATGTGTTCTCAGATTAAAATGTTCTGTGAAACTGTCATGTTTTTGTTTTGGCTCAGCTTGGCTTGGGGTGAACGAAACTGGGGTAGAGCAAGAATTGAGGTTGGGTCGGTTTGGTTTTCCTCAGTTAGGTTAGGGTGAAGTTGAAGGATTTTTCTTCCCTAGCTGATTCCATTAATTGTTGGCATACGTACCAAGATTACTGTTCTCCTGGGCTTTCCTCTCACTTCTTAAACTGGAACCACTTCCTCTTCGTCCCCTTTTGGCCAGAACATGAAGGAAATCGTAGTCATTATCATAACATGGAACTCAGAAAAGGAATAAACATCATCGGAAAGAGAATAACATTGAATGTATTGCTCAGCATTTTATGATTTCAGCATTTATCAGACATCAGCTTTTATTGTTGCAAATGGTACAGAACCACTGAGCTGACAGGATTGCCAGCGGGCATCGTGGAACACAGTGAAAAACTTCAGGTATTTGGATGGTTGTCAGTCAAATTCGTTGCACATCAAGTCAGGAATCAGTTTGTACGTTTGGTTTTAGCAGCAATATCTGTTTCACAGTTAAGTGTTTGATACCTTTTGATTTGACATACAGACTAAATGATTTGTGAGAAGTTACTTTACCGTACTGATTTCTTATTCTGTTGTCCAATCTAGACATTCTGAGTTTATTATAAACAAAGTACTTCCTATCAGCCAGTGAATTGAGATATGCTATAAGGAATTGTCAAAAATAACGAAAAGACAAGAAGTTACTTTCACCTTCAAATTAATGGCACTTCATATATTGACCTCGGAGCCCTGCCATAGTAGGCACTGTGCCTAATACTCTAGTTTTCCACTACCATGCTTCCAGGATTCCTTATTTTTTCCATGTCTTTGACCAGGTTGTGTACTACACTCCAGGAGGCCACTTCCATGCTCACTATGATTCGGAGGAAATTGACCCAAATCAGCGATGCTCTCACACTGCAGAACTGGTACCTGACAAAGGTGGTGGCCATGATACAAGATCCACACGCCTGTGCAGGTAGGTCCTCACCGGAGGAAAGGTGTAACCAAGGGTGCCAAGACATTATTACCCCTGGTCGTCATGCTTATAAATCAATACAAGTGATGATGATTGATAGAGAGGTATGTAATCAGCCATGGGCGGAGTTTGAACACCTTCTGATGCTAGTGTGTATCCTTTCTTCAGCACAAACCTGAATGGGGAGGGCTAATATTGTGATAAGTTGTATTGTCAATTGTTTAAGAACCCATGCATCATAATCTCATAATCTGAGGGCATGGGGCGTTCTGTTTTGGTTATTGCCTGTAGTCATTATTCTCATTCTCCTGGTAGCCGATGTAGTTTAGTGAAGCTAACAGCTGCATTTATAGCCATAATCTCTCCCCAAGCAGAGATGGATTCAAATGTACAAAGAACTAGGACATTTTCACTATCTTGCTTTTTATTCCACTAAAAATATAAAAAAATCCTATTTCAGGTTCTTGACAATTTTGTACTACCTTGATGACACTATGGAAGGTGGAGAGACTGCATTCCCAATCGCTGACAATGCTACTTTCTCTGAAGAGGTAAAACATTCCCAAAAGTAACCTCTTGTTTCCTGCAAATTTATGCCACAAAATAATGGAGATTGTAATCCTTGAGTTACTTCAAGCAACAACTATTCAGCATTCTCTACGCTTCCTAGTTCAATTGTTTTAAAGCTTTCCTTTAGTTTTAATAAAACTAGCCAAGAATGAAAAGTGGTCAACCATGCTAGTGTTTTGCAAGTTAGAAATTCGAAACACAGACATCTGAAAGTGACAAAGGGAGTTGAAAGAATTTGCTGTCCAATTCACCAGCGCTTGATTGGCTGATTTAATTTCCTTGCCTTTGTTGTTTTGAAGAATGTGAGTGTGGAGACATGCGATTTAAGCCGTCACTGCCACGAGGCGAACTTGTATGTCACGCCAGAAAAAGGCAAAGCTGTCATGTGGTACAACCACTACATCAATGAAACAACAGGTGTGTTACATGTCACCGGTATCCTAGCTTAGGCTACCGACTGGAGGCTCCACTCAATCAGCTTGACTTTGGTTGTGAAACAGTACACAGGTCCATTTTGTATTCTGCAAATTCCAAGCAGGGGAGGGGGGATTGACAAAAGGGCAGGGGGACTGCATCCAGGTAAAGATCTAGGCTTTGAGTCCGAAAGGTGGATTTATCAATTCAGTTTTTTTTTATGAGAGGATGGTCCAGATTTGTTTGCAGTTGTAAAAGAATTTCCCCTCTTCAGGGGATGGGCAACATTGGGGGGGGGGGAATTTACCCTTACCCCCCAGTCAGTGTTGTAGTCAAGACCGTCTCAAGACCAGACACAAGACTTGTGCGCAAGACCAGTCACAAGTAACAGTGTGAACACTGACAAAGGAATGCTTTTGTTGAAGTTCATTTGAATAGCTTGTGACTTGAGTTCAGACTGGAGGTCTTGTGTTGGTCTTGTGCTGGCCTTGTGTGGTCTTGTGAAGGTCTTAAATGGTTAGGACTGCAACACTGCCCCCTTCTGAACATTCCATTTGTGGTGTGGCCCATGATACCCATCTCTCTTGTGCCATTGCATTGCATTGCTAACCTTGGTCTATCTGTGCTGTATATGTTTATCCAGGCTTGTCTGATGCAGAGAAGAGACAAGTCCAAACTTCACAGAGATATTTTCATAGACCTGGAAATAGGCTCAAATAACTTCTTGTTCTCCTCACCAGGTTGGTTGGGGTCAATGAACCCCTACTCTCTTCATGGTGGGTGTGATGTCATCCAAGGAACCAAGTGGATTGCAAACAACTGGATCACTGTGGACAATTCTTACCAGAGACAGATGCTGTACATGAAAGAAATGGGTCTTCTTAAACTGTCTCATAGAAGCCATCCGTTGTTGGACGTTGATGATGATCTGCCTCTTGATCCCGAGGAAGCAGACTTTACTGACACCGTTTACAAGCTGAAGGAAATTTGGATGGAGTATTTACAGAACTCTGCTGGAAAGGATGCACTGGGGAAGTATTTTGGGAGCAAACCGTCGCTGGAGGATGCAGTCGACCAGATGATGGGTTACACATTTGATCATGTTGCCGAGATCCACTTGGCACACAATGGCAACGAGGTTGAGTACAATATTGTTTGGCGCACTGAAATGGATCAGACAGCTACGGATGAGTTGGATGACACAGATCTGTCAAGCCTCATACAGACTGCAAGTGCCTATGGCAGAGGCTCAGGAAGTGGCGTCAACAAAATGAAGCCGTCAATGCTGCGGATATATAAAAATCCACGTTATAACGCCGATGGCAGCAAAATTACCAAACAGGACAAGGTTGAAACAAATTTGTTTGAAAAAAGGATGTCGGATGAGCTGTGAATTTACGACGATGCAAAAGAACTTTTTGTCAGATTTTAAAACAGAACCTTCAGAGGAAAAGATTTTTGTCAGATGTTATCACTCTTGAATAATGCACCCTTTCATATACTAGTATTCTAGTGAGTACCGAGTACATTTTCATGCATTCCAAGAGAATTATTGTCAATAAATATAATGTGAAATATATTTTGTATGTACATTTATGTGATGAGGATCTTTTTTCATATACACACTTTTGTAATGAGATATTAACTTATTTATTGGTTAATTTTGATATTGAAATGTGAGAAATCAGATGCAAAATCTTTTCCACTTTATCCACGAATTGGGCCTTTTGTAACAGAAATGGTTGTAAGTTTTGTGTCCAAATCAGATACGCATTAGGCCCTGTATTGACTGTCGGATGCTTTTGCTGTTATGTAAAAAAAATTGTATAAAAAAGAATCCCTCGATATTTGGTTATTCTTCATTTCAAAGAAATAGGAGTATACTGGCAGTAACTGAGCTATCTGTCTAAATATCGCAACAGCCGGCAGGGTGGACTTTGATTGATCCCTGGGTCACCTAGGAGTATACGATTGTAGGCTGTTGATTCAGGGAAGGATATGAACAGATCATTGCAGATCAAGATGCACCCCAAGGGAATATAAATATTGTACTGATAACAATTCAGGAATTGGGCCAACTGAATCTTTATCGAAAATTGCACGAAAGAAGTACCATTTCGAAAGCATGCCTTGAAGTTCAAAAGTTAACTGCTCGTTGGATGTGATTTTTCTTTAAAATAAGCATTCCGTCTACTCTGTCTCTTTGGGATAAATTGACAACACTTTGCAGGAGAAATATAAACAGTGCCTTTCGGGGCTGTTGATCACGCGGCACACTGTTTTCTCTGAAAGCAAATGCTGAGCGTGTTATTTCCAATTACGCTGTGCAAGCAACCGCCACTGCCATTGGCAATTCCGTGCGTACGTGTATGTGTAACTGTGGGTGGACTTTTGCTTTGTGACAGCTTAAAAGAAAACTACATTGTACTTACCTACCTATGGATTTAGTTGTTTACATCTGGCGCGACTCAGGAAGCAGTGGCACTGTAGTTACCAAGAGTAAACATGCAGTCATGTTGCGTCCAGGGAAATCATCTTTTGAAACGATTTCGCTAACATTTGGGACTTATGCTGACAACAATTGATTGAAAGTCTCGCCTATTGTCCCCTGAGCGCAACACGGGCTTTTGATCATTTTAATCGATCAGTGCAGAATTTTAATTAACGAATACGGCACTAACCGTGGCTTTTTGTTAAACCGAAGTATTTTTTATTTTTAAAGAGATTTTTAATCATAAACGAAACAGCAAAATCGTTGCCCGTAGTCTCTTGTTTAAACATTTTTAGTTCAGTCTTGTAGGCCCGACACGTAAATACTCCGATTTACAAAAACTTAGTACCGTTGTTATCTAGGCTCCGCTAGAACGAACTTTTCTTATATTTTCTTTTTTTTTTTCAGAAGAAAGCACTAGAAAACAAGATGGATTTACAGTTTCATTTCTGACTGTAAAAAGGTTTTACCTTGGCCCTAAAAGTCCTGAATCCGTCGAATGTGATTTTACATACACCCTAAGGGGTTAGGGTTACGTGTTTAATTGTGGAGTATTTTCAAATTCGGTAGAGATATGCAGCTTATGAACTCCGTGTATGAAGCAATTAACAAGAAGGCAAAAGGCTGGGGCTCTATGGGACCGAGTCCGAAAAGAGACTTCTTGAGGCAATCCAGAGACGGAAATAATGGACCTGTTAGTGGTTTACGTGGACGTGTCACACGTACGTGTGTTACGCCTAGACTCGTAACAAAAGTGAGGCTACACTGGCCAACAAAAGCTCTCATGCCTTTTTGCTGTGGAAAAGCTTATCCAAGTGCCAGGTTGAAATTATGACCTGCCTTAAATTTCCTTCTGTCAGCAAACTGCGCGTATACGCCTCATTTCCCCGCCAAAAATCTCCTGATCGCGCCCCCCTAGGCTTTTTCAGTTGCAAATGGTCCAATGGCGTTTATAAGCACCGTGGTATAGCTGGCTGAGTTTCCTATCAGATTCTCGGTGTGTGCGCAGTGTGGCCTGAGGGTGTTAAATTCTAATCATTCCAATTTCCAGTAGAGCAAAGGGCCGAGTAAAGACCCAGGGGAAATCATGTCACATCATAGCCAGGTTGAATAGCGACGGAGTAATAAATACAATAGACTTGGCTGTAACTCGCACGTCACACAGTAAACTTGTGCTGCTGTAGGCTCCCTACTAATATCTGCATTGTTGCTAATAAGTAGGGTTCAAATATTTTGGTAGAGCATGTATAGCCAGGTCCTATTAGAAATAGTAAAACTTCCCAAACCCTATACGAGCAAAAATGGCTGTTTGAATGAAGTTGGCCCGAAGGCAAGCAAAATGAGCTGGGATACGGCAGACAGGCAGACATAGACCTTTTCACTATTAAATTCATAATTATGCACGAAACGCACAAATGGTCTCGGCGGCAAGAAGTGTGAGCGGGCCGTTGAAAATGTACATGGGTGCGATTTGGATCATTTTCTCTCAGGTTTTCTGGCTTTGTTCAGTTTTTCTTCAGAAAATCGCATCAAATCGTCTTTGCTATGAAACAGCACGAAAGAAAATCGGCTTACATAGGGGCCTACGGCAATCTCGTCCGCACGGGAAAAATTACGATTGTAAAATCTTTTAAAGAGTACTAAAATCCCACTTAGAACAGAAACTAATACCAAAAACGATTTAATGGGATTTTCTGAAGATCTTCTGCAGGTAAAAAATGAACAAAGACAGAAAACCTGAGAGAAAATGATCAAAATTGCTGCCAAGTCCATTTGTGCGCATGCGTACATAATCATGAATTTATTAGTGAAAAGGTCTCTTCACAGTCGCTGATGAGGTTGTGCTATGCACTAAATCGGTGTCTTGCAGAACAGTGTCAGACGTTATTGCAAGCCCACCAGAAGATTATGTATACAGTATTTCACGAATCCTCTTCCTTGATATTATCATGAGAAGGATAAACGACCAGCGTTGAAGCAGAACGCGGGTGTCTGTCCCAGTGATCACCAAAAACGCCGCCGCGAAATCGGATTGGCGGAGATGGGTCACGCGGGGCCGATTAGGGCTGAAATCAAACCTCGCTACTTATAAAAGCCCGTCAGCTGGGAATATAGGGGCCATTAACCGGAATCGGGAATCGGCCTGAGAGTAATGAAAAGCGATCACTTGATTCCGTTCGGCAATTTTTCCTGTATATTTATGACGCTCTTATGTCCAGCCAGTCGAAGCACTCAGCTCTCGCGCAGTGTCATGGTCGTGTATATGGATGAGTCGACTGCATTCAGGGGATTAACACGCCAGAATTCAAACCGAGCCGGGCACTCCGGTTGAATTGTTATCAGATAGTGAAAATTGTTTTCTTTGTTTCCTTTCATGTTTTGCCCCCCCCCCCCTTTTCTCTATCAGATTTGTCGAGGGGAGGCTGAACTTCTGTCGGGCTCTACTGCTGACCTAATGAGCAGGCACCGAACTTAACAAAACCATAGCAGATCTGCAGCATGGCTAGTCTTGACAATGTAATTACGATGCACAGCAAACTAGTCAATTATGAAAACGCCGTTCAAGAAGAAAAGATGATTTCATTTAAGACGCGTGGTTTACGCATGTGATGCGAACACCTGCCGGTCAGATGGGTGCATTCTAATTGAAGAGGCGCGCGTGAGACTTAACTAGGCGCAGCTGGCCCATGTCGTTGTGAAAGTAAAAATGCCAGAATGACAAATTCCCGAATAAGAAATAATTTGCTATGCAATTTGGGCAGCTTTGCCGTAGTCACTTTGCTGTTAAAAATGTATGGACTTAAAGGTGACCAAATGATGTCGATTAACCGCTCATGAATATACTCAGTTATAATCGTCAGAAAACAATTGCAAATACAGTCAGCAAAAAAGGTCCGAAAAGTCTGATTTCAAGTGTATGTTTGCAGTGATCAGTAGGTACCTTTACGCTGAACTAACAAACAGGCCTGGGTCCAATTGACACACAGACTTAGTAAAATCCTTCACTAGGAGATGAATTCTGTTAACCTCTTTGGCAACCGATTCTGCCGAGATTGTACAAAGTCCAGATAGGTCTTATTTTTCCTTGTCGGGCATGCGAGAGTGGTGCAAACTGTGTTATCCCGTCACTCATAGCTGCTCAAGTCGAGAGGGGGAATCGTTACCCGAGACTTCACTTACGCCGGAGTGGTATTTCACGAGTCAGCCGTATGTCCGGTCTGCCGCTGAAAAACCTCATCATCAAGTGAAACACGATGAGCAGGAACACATCACGCGGAATAATTCATAGCGCGTTTTCCTCTCTAAACCCCCCCCCTCCCTGCCGTTTAGGCGTGTGTATCCCACGAGGCATCGCCACCAATGACCGGAGAAAACGTGATCAGTTCAGAACTCCTCGATTTGGAGATGTTGTTATGAGCCAGAACGTCAAACTATTGGATAGTCATATCTATCTTTAAAATAGGAACACCCGAAGGTCGTTTAGCGAGCGTTAAATTACTCGATCAGTAAATTGGAAATCGTTGTCTCTGTTTTGATGAAGGAGTTTGCATTTTGAAGTTCTCAACTTACCCTAACAACGTCATTGTTTAAAGCATAGATTCATAAGCATGAATTGACTGTTCCTCAGCATCGACGCTGGGCAATCCGCGCTAGAAAAAGATTGCCAATTTTAGTTCTCAGTTGGAGTAATGACGGTGATGTTGGTGGTACGTCATTGCAGGATCGGGCTGTGTTGGCCTCAGTCTTAACTGTTTTCCCGTCTCTCGATTCTATCCAAGGCAGTGCAAGATGCAGTCAGCGGTCGTAACGCGACGTGAGGCAGGTCGGCGAGAAGCGCGCCAAATACATGGGCTTTTGTTGGTGTATCTGGTCATTAGCTGGAGCGTTGGTCTAGTTTGGTCCAGCGACGCACCAGGAGATACTGTGGAGAGATTGACGCTGTTTCAACTGGATCCCGTCAAGGTGAGTACTCGCGCCATTATTTTCCATTTTAATACGTTCAGTAAAGTCCGTGTTAAGTCGCACGTGCACTGAATTTAGCTAAGAAAATACGACTATACTTCATGAGTGGTTATTTCTCAACAAATTATTATTTGCAGATACTGCGATGGTTCTAATAATTTACCATTAATTTCAATGTATACGTGGGTATAAAGTCAAGCTGGGAACGTCTGAAATGTGCTCGTTTTTATTGAAAAGTATTTGCTATTTTGTATCACTGAAAATTCGGTAAAAGTTAAAAGCTTGACAATGCTCTCGTGCCTGACCCAACCAAAACCCAACCCAACCAAAACCCATAAGCGTACCGGGAGGGACTCAAACCCACAACCTCCTGCTTAACCACTCGACCACCGAGCTTGCCGGTATCGTCGGGCTGGTTCGAGTCAGATGTAGCAGCGGGTACCGCGAACAACTTTAAAATTAATTAACGTCCCCCGGTGCAAATCCATCCTTGGAAGTACCCACAGCTTTTAATAAACAAGGCTTTTCCTGGAGTATTTCACTCTTGGAAGCGTGCTGGTAGTATACTATGATAGGCACCTGAATAACATAACAGCTTCAACGTCATTATTGGAATCGGGGAGAACAAAAGAAAGAAAGGAAGGAATCTTCTTGGGTATAGTTTAGCGGGCAAGGCATCGCAGAATTTACTTCCAAGTTCTGAATACTGACATTCTTCTGTAAAAGACGCGTTCAAGTTTTATTTACAGCAACGGGAGGTCGTATATAGAGGTGGCCCCACGCAATATATACTTGTTCCCATCCGAATTTTACCCTACCCACAAACAGTGTCTTGTGTTTGTCAGTTCCTGGCTACCATTAAAACCGCTGAACATTTGCAGTTTTCTCGTTATAGGTTTTCGGGATATTTTTATTTTTTAACAATCTTTCAGATTTACGCGAGGACATATCCGCATCTGATGCATCAAAGTGTCATTCGATTTGGTTATTTTCACCTCACACTAATGACAGTATTTTTACTGAATTCGTTTGGGGAAGAGGTTACTCAACCAGCAAACAATTTCATCATGATTCCATTCAAATTTGTCCCTTTAGCGTAATGCTTCCTGGTTCGTATCTGCAGTTATTAGGCGGCTTTTAGGAACAAAAAGCGGAGAAGACTGATGAGCAGTAACTAGTTAACAAGAGTAAAGTTTATATATATAACGGTTTGCCCGTACCCAACGTATATTAATAAGCACTGTATGCTCTGTGCTTGTCCGAGAGCTTGCGAAAAACCTCACAAGCTTACTCGGGTGAGGTTTTTTTTCGCAAGCTCTCGGACAAGCACTGAGCATACAGTGCTTATTAATATACATTGGGTAAGGGCAAAAACCGTTATATATATATAATTAATATCTCCCAAACGCAAAAATACATCTTGAAAAAAAGAGTAAAGTTTGTTTTGAATGCTACAACGAAGAAAGCTGTCAGTTAATTTGTCTGCATATTTTACGGATTCAAACCTGATTGGTTCCTCGTCTTTCTCCGGTAAAAAGGAATACATTTCCCTACCTCCTTTGGTCACCGTTACTATTTCAATTGTTTCATTTTCCACTGCTTGATTCAGTCCAGACGGTTTTTTTCGCCGTAGGTGCATGTGCGTGCATTCGAATAAGTGTTACTTTCCGTAAACAATTCGAGTGCGCTGTAGAAATCGACGTCAGCGTACTTTTCGTGGAAAAGTGAAAAACGTACGTCAAAGATGATGTGGACGCGCTTCGAGTAGCTCCAGAAAAGCACGAATCTTACCCACCGGGTCTAGTTGTATAATCGAGTAATCCGGCGAATCTGCATAAAACTGAATGAAATTTCACGCGTACTGGATTAACCCATAATCCCTTTTCAACGAAGGTAAATCGTTCAGCCTCCGGTTTCCCTCACGAGACATTTCATAGCCTGGACACGTGTGTAGGATCACGATTGCTCAGTCGTGCTCTTGGGCCCTTTGCCGTTTTACTGAATTAATTTGTGGACTATAAGCCAGACGCACATATTTGAAATTCCCCTCCTCAGAGGCAGACATGGTTATTTCTCAGGGGTTTGCAACAATATCTTCGTTCGGCATCAGATTACAATTTATATCCGGGTAAAAGGTGTTCATCGATCATTTTAGGATCAGCTTACGTATTATAGTTCTGCCCAGTCTTACCCTCAGTTTAAGAACTTACTATTTAAAGGCAACCAAACATAACCCCGCAGCAGAGATCAGAAACTTGCTTATTCATTTGTTTTTTAATACGACCTACAATCTTGGACCTCGACAACGGGCCTGTGGCTGCTTGCTTGGTGTATTATCAGACATGTATTCAGACAACGGTGCACTTAGCATTTGTCCTTAATGCCCTCTTTGCCCAAGTTTCATAAACAAGAAAATACCGGGGGGGGTAGGTTACCTGTACGTGAGAATAGAAACAAAGAGTTTACAGTGCGATGGCATCTGAAATTTTTCATAGTTCATAGTAGCAATGAGCACAGTTTGATAAGGGACTGGAATAGCATAACCACCGCTGTGGCGTTTTTGCTAAGAAAGTTGTCTTCGGATCACTGGACTTCAAATTCAGAATTTACACAGTCCAAATTCTCAGTAATGATTCAAGATGCTTCATGATGCCACCTAGTAGTTGAGCGATCCCGTCAAAAACTCATCAGTTGAAATCATATCCATGTTCCTTTTTTGTGCATCATGCGCCATGGTGGAAGGTAAACTGTTCCCGTTTCTTCTTCGTTCTGTTGCCGCGTAGTGTGGATAGGGAAACCCGACGGTCGGTCAAGGCTTTTTGTGTTTTATCAATGGGGGCGTGTTTGTAGCCCACAGTAAGCCTATAATGTTGTTTCTGCCTTCACATATTTGATTTAGAAGAGTTCCTTCTCCAAGACTGCACCATTCCACGTGCGTGACACTCATCTTTGCAGTTGGCTTGGTCAAAGTTGCCTTAGGAGCAAACTGTCTCCATAAAAATGAAAGATTTTAGCTTCCATATCATCTTGCGTATCTCTCTCACTGACTGATCAAACATTCCTGCTGGTAATAACAATTCTTTAAAGACACCTGCATTAAAACAAGATAAAAATTACTTTAAGTGAGATGTTAAACTATTAAAAATTGAGTAATAAAATGTTCAAGCCATAAAATTTGAAATTCACCATTTTCCCCTTTTATTATAAGTACTAATAACCAAAAATCATTCAAGGGATCGAAAAGACATCATGTCCCCTAAAGACACATCGATTATAATTTTGATGCCCCAATTTAGAATAAATCACCTACAAGCCGTCGTTGTTCCAATGATCACTTTTCCCCTGTGGCGTTTCCTGATGACTTCAAACACAGTGCCATCTGTACCCGACAGCATCCAAGAATCTTGTTGGTGCTGATGTACATGCACTCATCAGCACCATACTACCTTGTCCATAAAATCCGCTTCGGGGTAAAAATAACACGATTTCAGGCGACAAATTCTATTCATATAAACAGAATCATTAGAGCTGTCTTTTGAAGAATTGAACAAGGGACTTCAAAGGCATCTGAGCTGACGAAAAAATGTAATTAACTTTAATGTTTACTGTAAATACAGTGTCCGCTTCCCCCGTACGTGTTCAAGCACTCACATTGGTGCATTTCTGAAGTGGTGAAGATTGTGTATAGCTGTGAACTTAATTACATCAAAGTGCAGAGTAAAACCTTAGGTGATATATACAATTACTCCCTTGTGATTTCTCGCCTTTGCCGTCCAGTCGTCGTCAAAGAGAACCCATAAGCTCGCTCAATGCGACAGCGTGTATCCAATACAAAAATCATTGGATTTTGGCAGCCTGGTTGATTGGTATTATAATCTGGAAAGTGTTTTACATTAGGCCTATTCGCGTTTTGTTGTACACCGAGAAACGCCCTTTGTGTGTTCTTTTTGTTCGTTCATTTCATTTTATCTTAATTCTTTTCATTTAGTTCCGTTTCGTTTCTGACGCTTATAACTATGTCTTCCTTAAATCTGTGTTCAATTCAGAAGAGATGATCATCGCTCAGAAATTATGTTTCACCCTATCTGCCTCGACCGATCTTAACCCTAACCCCATAGAGACCATGGAAATTATACATAAACTTGTTTGGTTCAGAATGGTTAAGGTTAAGGTGCCATTCAGACGGACAGATGTGAAACTCTCGGTGTTATTTGTTCACAAGCAACACTGTTCGCTCACAGTTAAATTTAATTTAATAATTCAACGTGGTATAAATTAAGAATTCTGCCAAAGTCGCACTACAGCCAGACACTAGCTTGCATATTCGCGTCACGCCCTTTGTTGTTGTGGGTAGTCTAAGGCAAATCGTCGGACGAATTAAGAGCGGCCTTCTCCTTACGACGATGTCGGTGGAGCTGTTGAAGTCACGTATTCACTTTATTCGGAGTCTGAAGTCCCAGCGGAACCAATGGACATACTTATCGAGAAATCCATTCCCATCTTGATAATTCCGAGAGCCTACATCAAGTTGTCCTTGGGGTCATTCATTATACGCCGTAAGACTCGAGGATTTTCCATCCAAATGCATCCGTCGATCTGTTTTTCGTTCGTTGTTTGTTTCATGTGAAAATCTTATAACTATTTCCCAACTGCGATTAATACCCGTCTTCTGTCAAATACGAACCAGAATTGAAGTGAACGGTTAACATCCATTTTCAAACGGCACCTTTAACCAAGGTTTCGCTGCTCCACGGACTGCGTGATCGTGCCACTAGCGAAGCGTGTCTTCGAAGTGTTGACAACACTTGTTCTGAAACATGCCTAGCATGCTAGAATTAATCTGCCAGACCAAGTCTCCAGTATAAATCAACCCACCTCTGTGCCTTCTGCCCCAAAATTGGACAAACATGTGCTGGATAAAGATCTTTGTGGCGAACAGATGTTTCTATTCCATCAAAACAAAACTCATTTATCCTTGTATAGGTCCTTTTTTATTCCTTCTCAACATTTTATTTCCATCGTTTGTGTGCGAGTTCGATTTTATATTTTTTACTTAATCAAATGGAATCACATGCAAATTCGACTTGCTGAATTCGTTACTGAGCTGAAGACCTGTGTTCCTTGCCGAATGAAGATTCCTTAGACGTATGGCAACGAAAGACGATAGTATGTTAGAAACTCAGAATGAGAACCTGTCAACTCAACATTTCCTTTCTGATTGTACAAAGTCCCTGCAGAATGCTTATTTCTCCTACCTTTTGAATTTTTGAGAAAATTCAAACGTAAATATGACTTTGTTTATTTTTTTCACAGACTAAATTTTAAATCCAGTTACAACACCTTCCTCAAACCATCCAAATTTAAACAAACACGACCAGACCTCAATCGCGGGTTCCAGCGTCCTTGGCGCTGTTTTTCTCCCTACTCAAATCCTCCAAACCCGCAGAGTTCCACCAAATCTGCTCGGGACAAACACTCCGAGGAGCGAAAGCGGAAATGCCGAAATGTCACGTGAATGTCTGGGCAGGGGGGTAAATCCAGGCCTAACCATTGACAGCAAAGGTGTTTATTTTGCTTGAAGATCTACAGAAGCGCCCGCAACTCTAATGGAATTTCCAAATGGGAAGACTGTTTGCCTACCACACTGTAGCAATGCTAACACTCATGTAGTTCTTATTTCCAACGGGGAAGAACTCGTGGACCATTCTGTCGTCCCATACTCGTTGCCCAAAGCGGAGTGATATAGTTGCCCCCATTCACCAAGATTTATGCCCGTGATATAAAGCAGACATCCCCTCTCCCAGATTGTCTCTTCTCCAAACGGAATCGGCCAAGAGGGTACGGTAATGACACTAATAAATGACAGCTCTTAGCGACCGTCAGCACCAGGTCGTAGGATCTTCGAATGAAACAGGAAGCTCGGACAAAATAAACCGATGAGGCAAAATTCAATAGGCCCTGCTGTCTTTTAGGTTTCCTATGAAAGAGATCTTCATTAACGAAGGTAGAGGCTAAATTTGTAAACGGCTTCTAAGGTTCGATAGCTAATGGTTTTCAGGCTGAAAACCAGTAGAAATGTTCTCTTTTAAACGGTTGAAATTACTCCTGATTTCCAATCGCTGAAAGGCGCCTATTGGTACGGAAATGTCTTCCTTGTGGGTATTGTATTGCATGCGATATGCAAGACCGAGTTTATAGCACAACCCCCTCGTTAATTTCTTATCAGTGTCGACATGCTGTATACATGTGCTGTCTAATAGACTATTCAGTAGACAACCCGACATACAAGCAGACTGTGTTTCATACGGGCGCGGGCGGTTTGCTGCGCTGGATAAACGAAAGGAACGTGCATTGTCGGAAAGATTCTGGTTGGGCTCAGGAAAGTAGGAAAGTAAGGGTTAAATGAAGCTGCACTTTCCTGACGCTCGTACGTGCTGATAGCAAGCTGATGATCTGAACGCTGCGCAGATGAATGACATTGCGATCGCTGCATTCAACACACATCAAACAGTTCACACTGTTAAAAAACCGGGGCGCCTCTTCGTTCATTCCCCTAAAAAATGCCGGGTAACATCTTAGCTGTGTCTATAGAAACTCCGACATCGCTCGCTGCAAAGGAAGCGTGAGTTTACCTTCCGTTTCAAGTGCAGGCGTTTTCTTTCTCTCCCGCAGAAAGGCTACGTGAGGGAGTTGGAGGCTGAGCCAGGCAAGGTTCTACATGTCGAAACAAAAGCCCTGGAACCACCGCTGTTCGGTGAGACTCACAAATTACCGCCGCGGGAAGTGCTGCCATCCGGCCATTAGCTTTACTTTCAAACATGCCACCGGGGAAATATGATGCATTTTTGCTGAGTTGAATTCATTTGAAACCATTTGACACCGTCGTTATGTATAATTCCATTTCGTTGCACGGTAATTTGTCATAAATAAAGAGGGGTGCGTGATTCTCATCTTAAAATACTGAGTGTATTACGCCAACGATATGAAACATATGCAGCGGGTAACCTATAGCTGCAACTAACCTACTTTGAAAAAGAAAAAAAGTGTTCCCGTAAAAAACATACGTGCCTCAGGAAAATACCGTGGATCGTTGAGCTCGAAATTTTGACCAATATATGACGTTTGTCTTCTTTTAAAAATAAAAGCAAACTTCTTGCATTAAGACATGTTTTCGAAGCTCCGTGCACATATGCCTAGATCGGAAAGATAATAATTGAAATTATGCTATCCTCTCAAAATTAAGCATACTATGTTGTAAGCATGAGATGTACGACTTTTTAAGTGTACAATTATACTAAAGTAAATCGAATGTTAAAACCTGGACTTTCAGAAATTCGTGAATTCTTGACACCGGAGGAGTGCGCTTACATCATCGAGCAAGCGCTGCGTGAAGGTCTGTACCCCAGTGGAGTCAACGACGACGCGTACTACAAGGCCCCGGCCAACGGTGAGCAAGAAGACGAGGGACACGACTCGCCAGCTGGCGAGATGGACACAGAGGACGAGCGGAGACACGCGGATTCTGTCTTCGGTGACCTGGACGTCAATGACGATATGGTATGTGTCTGGTAACCTGTTGTATGTATCTGTGCTCGGTCACAGTGATAACCTTTATGATTTATACGCAGCAACCATAACGTACGCAGTCATGATGGGAAATGGCTTCAAGGGTAGCTGGAGTAAATTTTTCTTGGACACAAATTTCTGCAACTTTGTACTCTTCTTTGATGTATGAAAACTACTTTATATTCCTATTTGTTGAAGTATTTCAAACTATCCTTGCTTTCCTTGACAACCGTTGTGATGTCATCCAGGGAAGGCATAGTTCAGCGCACAGCTTTTTCTGTTCACATTAACCCAGAGTTTCATCAAAAACATTTCTGAAAGAGGGTTGATTGCTTACTAATGCAATGTACATAGACAACAACAAATCACAAACAGTCCAGTATTTAAAAAGAGAAGTTTTCGTGTCCAAACCAGTGTTATACATTGAGACTCTCTTCCTGGAATGACGTCACAGTTTTACTTATGAATATGAGAATACTCATTAGCATAAGAATAAAAAAGAGTAGTCCCCATAGATTAGACTCAAAGGTGCGTTTGAGGGTTTGTAAGTGTAAAAAAGTCTTGGCAGCTTTCCATGAGGCGATTGGTCCATGACATCCATTAATGGGAGTGTGGTGTTGTCCAATTGGTTAAATGGTCGGTGAACCAAGTATACCATCCCAGACGCTGCCATCAGCACGCGCTGTGACTGGTAAGTGGTGGCATTTTGTACGGAGAACACCGGTGTGTTAACCAAATTGGTACGAGTGGTTTGCTGTGGATGCCCCGCTGTGTTGATATAACACCGAGGTGTTTGTAGAGGAAGAAGCTACACTGACTAGCTGAAACTGGCTGTGTTCGAATAGCTTGTCTTCAGCAAGCAATAATACACATGGGGAGCCGTTTCATCTATGGGAGCATGTGTCTTATCCATAGCCAGGTAATTTTGACAAGGCTATGCAATCAGACCACTGCAGGATGTGAAATCCTGTCATGCATCATTCCTTCAGTGGTACATAACGTCTATTGTGGTGTGCTTTGGTCCTTTCACAGAGGCTCCAGGCATTAACGATATTGAACTTCATCACATTTGACTTGCGCTTGATATCTCTTTTGGTAATTTTCTTCCGTTCCACCCTTAGGCGGTTGCGCGGTGAGAAGAGAGATTGTCCTAAGCTGTTAAGAAATCCTGGCAGTGCATGCGAAGAGACGCTTTGATTAAAAGCAATCTAATCTTGCTTTGCAATGGACGGGGAAGGCAATCAAGCTTGGATCTTAGAAACAAAAAGATATCTGAAAGCAACACCGGCGACTATATTAAGTGAGATTACCTAAATATATATCCGCCCAGTACAATATCGCAAGCTGAAGTCCAACTGTATTTTTCATTTAGCTGAAAACTATCGAAAGAGGGGGATACACCGCATCGTAACTTCTGGTCCGTCAAATTGAACAATAACTGTTATTTTGGTGGTGCAAAAAGGCGTACGTGCACGGCGTGTGCAGCTCTCTCTATGTGGGGGGGGGGTCGAAGTAACCCAGATAGCATCATCCATTTCACTTTAAGGTGTGCCAGTCTTCCATCACCGCAGTCCCTGGACGGAACCCCCCCTGTGGTTAAGACAGTGACTTCGCCGAGAACGGCGAAAAAACAAACTGAATGGACGTCGCAACACTGAGCTGTCAACTTTTTCTGCGTCGCCGTTTAACAGGCGACATCACCCGCCCGCAGACGCGAGTTTTTGTGTGTTTTGTCTGGTCAGCGGCAGTCCCGCGTTGCCGCTCGTGTTTTTACACCCATCCGCGACCAAAATTAAAATGCATCAACCTGTCACATTGGAGTCTGGATATTTAGGACGTTTGTGAGCAGAATAAGTCCTACGTGAATAACCAACTGTCAGCGCCGGAACGGAGGGGTTCAATGCTCTTGCTCTTTGTAGGGTTTGTTTAGTTCTTCGAGGGCGCTGTCTTTTCTATGTATGTCAAAGTAGCAAAGAAGTCGCACATCGAGCCGATTATCCGGCGGCCTGCTGTTTATCAATAACTTGCAGTAGACGGGTCTGCCATGAATAAATCACTCCAAACGTTGAATCAGCCCCTCAATCACCGATGAGAGCTTGAATCCAGAAGCAATTTAAACATAAATTCCGCAGCCTACGTTAAAGACATTTCATAAAATAGACACTTGGAACAGAGATCGTTTCTCTGCAAAAGTTGACTCCCTGAGCATAAACATTGCTTAGGCCTTGGTATTTTTATTCCAAAAAACTATTTTACAAATTTTAAAGTTACTACACATTTGAAATAATATTATACTCTATATCTCTATATTTGTTACAGGAATGTAATTTTTAATCGACAAAGCCGTACGTCATGGTTTTATTGGAAACTATACCAAATGAACTATCCACGAAATGTATCTCTATATGTTAGCGAGAGATTATATGAATATGTACGTTAATAAGAATGGGAATTACAACGGGAGATAATGAAAGTGAAGATATTTTTCTGACTGATGCACGTTCATTATTAATTGAGTGTGGATAAAGTGCTCGTAAACACCACTAGAATGAGACAGTAACGTCTGATACATATCCTTTTATTCCTAGTTTCTGGATACTGAGGAAATTCTCTCTGTCCTGAACACCGATAACGCTTTCCTGAGACACAGGGATGTCCTGCAGATGTACAGTGACCTGGGTCTGGACCCGGACTCGGACGGCCGTCTTACCCTTGAGGAGTTCCTCTCGTTGGTCTTCAGCGACCGGCTGGCGGACATCGAGCGATGGGTCTGGAGACAGACGGGGCACGGGGAGAACAAGATACGGGAGAGCAAGCAAGCCTGGCTAGGCCAGCCGGGTCCGGCCACTGACCCGGTACTCGCAGCGCTACAGAGGAGGTTAGGTCCCGATGTGTGACCGTGCCCGAAACGGGTTTGCAGAGTCAGGGCTAATTAAGCGGCGACTTAGCTGCATCTTGAAATTAAACACTAGTCTAAGGTCTAAGGCTGA
Organism: Acanthaster planci; assembly: GCF_001949145.1. The sequence continues at coordinate 462,092 of NW_019091447.1, forward strand.
GTCCACTTTCCATAGAGTCGTATGTAATTGCAAGCCGCAGCCAAGTAAGTCAGGACACAACTTTAGAAGTATAAGCCATTATTAAAAACGGTCGTGTCGTGTGCACTTGCGCGCGGGAGTCACACGTACGCGCGCATGAAATACCACTTTGGCCAGTAAAAGTCCCAAGACTGGCCAAGACTTCTGCAACCAATAGGAAGTACCCCGGTAGTCGCCACACGGCGCGGCGTCTATCGTCGGTGTGTGCCTGCATAATCCTCTGCCTAAATATTTACTGCTGGCAAACAAATACAGTGTACTGTACATGTACTTAGATCTACATACAAGATGTGGACGAAGTCCACCAACCTAAAATATTAGTCAGGTTGAAACGATCGTATTGAGACTGGCAAAACCGTTCAAATGTAGCGCTATTTTAAGAAAATAACACTTAGAAATCCCATGCGCAGTTCATCATGAGCAACCTTTCAAATTCACGCCTGCAGAAATGACACCTGCATGCTCCGTCCGCACAATTTGAATAAAATAAAAGATGAACGGCGCCTTTTCTGTCCGTGCTCACAACCTTTAACCTTTCCATTTTTATTGCTTTATTCCTTCCTTCCCTGTCTGACTTCCCCACGCCCCCGTCATTTCTCATTTCTCGTCGGTTCCTCGGCCACCTGCCGTTCGTATCAACAGGAAACTGTTGATATAAGGGCAGATTGTCAAAACGATGACCAGGCTTCGTCTCTCTCTTTCTCTCTTGGGTATTATAGTTCAACCAGTAAGCTGGACTCACCCTGCTGTCATTTTTGTCCTCTTATTCCCAGATGATTATAACAAAAATTTTCCAAAGTCCCTTGCATTTATTCAAGTTTGGGTTCTTTTGGTGGGCAATGCAATTTACACTCTTATGGGAGTGTGCGAAATTACAGTGCCTCTTCGAAAATTTCCTTTGTGAATAGCTCCATGGTGAAAGGTTCCCCCCCCAGTTCCAATTTGTCAAGGCGACAATAATGACCAATTTCACAGAATTTGAAAGAGCTGGATTCATTGTTGAAACATATTGAAATGTTGCCTTGTATCCAGGTCTCTTCACATGCAACATTGCTCTGGAGGACTCCATCCGTATAAATGTTTTGATCATAACATAAAGTCAAAACCAGTTGAGTTTTCCAGCTAGTTTTAAGTGTCTCAATGCGGGTGTTTCACAGAAGTGCGCCTCCAAGACTTTGCAACGCTTTGGTCAATCACAATGCGCGAGATCTGTCGATCCAATGCGCGTTTGGAAGGGGTCGACAGATTTCGCGCGTTGTGATTGGTCAATGGAGGCGCACTATTGTGAATCGCCCATATTGATGTAATAATCTCATGAACCGGATCAATTTATAAGACATCCAAAGGATACGAATGATAACCTCACAAACGTCGAGTCACACGTCGGGAAACATTCAGCCGAGAACACCGTCAATAAAAGACATGACGATACCTTGTTCGTTCAAATTGAAGTTTCTGCTCCAAATTACAGTTCTTGATTTAAGGCTTACATTTCCAGGGATAATGCGTACGGAAATGAAAAAATCTCGAACTCTTCAAAACAGACTATGCACTGTAATTGAATTCGATCTCACAATGCCTTCACGATGGCCCTGGAAGTGTTTTGCGCCCTGGCTCGTTCCTGCGAGAAAAAAAAATGAGGTCAGAACACAAGATACTCCAGCCCATACAAGAGTCCGTTGACCTCCATAATAAAAGACACATACCATTTACGGAAAAGAAACTAGTCTATGAATGCAGAAAATGAATAAGGAGCAACAAATAAGAAATGTATTTAATACAGACAGTTGAAAGAATTGTCCCTTTAGGGGCTCCGTAAAAATTAGCTTAAATAATAATAAGACGAAGAGTACATTTTTTTTATTGCGCATTATGTAAATATACCCCAAAGCGTCTCACAAGACCATCAAATCCTGGAAGATAAGAATATGTTAAATTAAAACGAGAGAAATCAAAACTAAATGTGTGCAAGGTTTAAATTTCTTTTAAAGAGAAAGTACAATGGTGCAAAGTTGACCTGATATAACCCAAAAATATTGGCTGCCAAAAAAACAATCCCATTTAAATGTCCCACTCGATTTTGTTTTTGATTTCACATTGGATATTGTGCATTGGTAATGTCAAATTCTCTTTTGCAATGGCGTGTCTCTTCCGTTGCTTGGGGTAAGATCTGATTATAAGGATCAACATCCACAGAGGCGACTCGAAGTAGACAAAGTCTGCCGTTATCTTTTTGAATCCGAACGGACTATGGGTGAAAACGGTGCCAAGAAAAACTCGATTGATAGAATAGTCTCGACCCATAATGCTTTTATGATCTTCAATCTGACGGCGACTGTGGAATATGAGAGGGGATGATAAACGATTGTCATGCATCAAAGTATACCGTAATCTTCCTGAACCTCCCACGTGCCAAGCACAGCCTAGTCCGCCTGAATCATAAACCTGTTACGAGCCGTTCACAGATTTACTGAGGGGGTGTCAGACCGCGTTGAGCCGGCGGTTACGCGGAATTGATTCCGTCTTCGCGGGTCAGCCGCAAAAACTGTAAGGTCTTGTGCTTGGCGACTTTGCATAATTGGCTTGACAAGGGCAGCGCGGAGGCGACTTGCATTTCTAAAAGCCGACTTGGCTTCCGCTATCGGATGAAGTCAAGGTGTGGAGAACCCCGTAAGAGAGACATAAAATGTTGCCACACGTTCGCTAAAATCTAGAAGGATAAAATGGTTAAGCGTGCCCTTCTTAGTCACCTCTGTGATTGCTTTGACAAAACAGCTCCTCACAAAGACGTTGAAATTGTTTTCCATAACTACTCCATGGTGTCTGTCCATGTTGCGACGACTATTTAAAACATGCCCCAATTACTGGCTTATTAAACTAAAAGGAGTCTTCATGCTACTATAATTAAGATCACCACTTGTTTGCACTTGCACAGATCAAGTTTAAGTCTCTTTTGGTAACTTTTTTCAAACCACCCCCCATCGGGTGTAAGGCAGCTGTCTATGCCCTAATATTGAAATAATACCCATCGGTCTCTACGATTCATAAATTATGAGTCACTCTTCAACTGAAAATGACTGATCAATTGATGATTGGCAATGGATGGAGAGTTGATACTCAAAAAGTGCAACGCGCGACTGACACTTCCTGTGGGCATGCGCTTCATCAATGGTACAAAGGAAACGTGCGAGGGAGATATCAATGCTGAGGTAAAGCGTCCGGTCGCCCAAAGGCGACCATGGATTATACCGTGACGACACCACTGAACTAACGACAACATTCCTCACGTTACCTATTAGTAAATTGTTTCCTGAATGGCACATCCTTTCAGAAGAAATTGATGTTTCAGGCTCCGGCCATAGAATGAAAAGTCACTGATCTCCAGTGGATCAAAGAAAGCAAAATGTACATTAAAAAAAGTGAGCATTCATTGATATTCAAAGAGGTATACTTTAAATCGTCCAGTCACTGTCAGAAATGTCAAGTCAGTGTTATAGAAAAAATATTAAACTATTAAAAATATTAAGTCCAATCATAATATTACAGAGACCTATATATCCTTATTGTCAGATGAAAATTAATTGTGTTTTAAACACTGCACAATATTACGTTTTAAGCACTCGAGAATAATCCTTTTTACAGCCCAAAACAAGAACACAAAGTTACTCTTCCGTTTTTCAGTTCAAAGAAGTTATGAGATAATGGATCTGGTGTACTGCAATTACAGTCTTAGTTGTTCAATGCTATAATTGGAAATTTAGAAGAAAAGTGGCAGTCCGAGTCCAGATTTAACATCTGAACCCAATTACCGCATGGGATGAATACTGCTTCTTATTGGTAAATCATCTATTTATTAATGCTGTGTTCAAATGGGTTGAATGTCCCATTTTCAATATTCCTACAAAGAGGTCTGAATGTTATTTTACAATCATTTAGACTAATCAAATTAAAGGGAAGTATCCATTTATGCAATGATGTTTTGTATTGCAAAGGACTGATTGTTTTCGAACTCTTTCCAAATCCTGACCTGTTCTTAAGGTCTAACATTACCACACGATATACGGGAACGAGGTGACGAAAATCCATGGTAACAAATTACAATAGATGCGCGCTCGTGACGAGGCATTTACAGCTTTCCACTCAATTTTGCGCATCGCTGGCGTGTCCGTGGGGCACGTTTCTCCCTTAATTCCAGACCTCGTTTTCCGTTCATCCCCTTGGTGCGCTGTCTCTCGCCAAGCGGAGTTGATCTAAACGCCTCAACGCCCCCGAATGTTAACCATATTTTTGGTGGAAAATGTCTTGTCAGCCTGCGCATAATGTGAAGGCCCATCGCTCTCTACAATTGAACTGGACAAGCCGTGGACAGGCATTTGCTCCAAGCCTACTGCAGCCAGACACAAACTGTGTGTGGTTGCTCATACAGTTCAGAGACTTACCTAAAATCGCTAAATTCGATGGGGAAATGGTGTTCACATGTTGAAACAAGACTCGGTACGTCCGACATTAAAAGCCAAGTTGATTTGCAGACACCAACCGTTTTTATTGGCTCCTATCCTGCAACCTAATGGTTACAGAACGCTAAAAGATAGATTGCTCGCATTTGCATGATTGCAGATTGAAGCGAGGGAGTTCGTCTTGGTTATCAAGTCACGCTCCTGGGGCAAAACTTTTAATCGAACTGCTCTTTTTCATTGATCGGTTGTTTACCAAACTGTTGAAATGTCACTATCGAATGCGGTTGAAGATTTGTGGCTCTTTTTTTAGAGCACTCAGACTAACTCGTACCCAAAGTAGGCAAGGATGCTGGTAATCAGATACACTATAGGAAATACCTGGGAGTACCAGACTAATCGGAGAGAGCACTGTACACTAAGGGAACCCTTGGGTGATGGTGGAAGTATATTGTGGTTACTGTCGTTTTTGGAACACACTTTAAGGGCTGTTGGTACGATCGTGGAGGAACAAGATCTGTCACTGCGTTTCCGCCATAATGTAAAAGGTCTCCTGAGCGTACAAGTTTCACTCCTCACATAGTCCTCGCGGGCCCGTGGCTCAATTCGGGACCGCTGCATCTCATTTGTCTCTCATTTCCACCCATTTTACTCATGCAAAAAGATGAAGGTCGCACGAATAAGGCACAGGGCACGTGTGCCACCTGTCGAGAATTGTTTTTCCACGCCGTGTTGATTTCTTCTTCTCTCGCAGGGTCGTGTCACTAACCAGGTTACCCGAGAAGATCGTTCAGTGGAGTGAACAGCTACAGGTATGCTTTAAGCTTACCTTCCCCTCTCCTGTCCAAGCGTCGAATAGGAAGCGAAAATTCACAATGCCTAGAGCTGCACCAATCAAGTCTTGGGAGCGACTGCCAGTGAATGAGGTGTTCTAATTACGGCAGGAAATTCGATCCTTGATGTAGCTCTATCCATGCGCTATCTATTTAACTCAGGAAACGCTAACTACTTCTTTATAGGTCTACAGTAATCTTGGCTTCGGCGCTCCCGGTACCCTGGTTACCACTACTAAACAACATTACTCACTCTAGCTACCATTTGGGTACATGGATTGTTTAGAAGCCTTAGTATATAGACCCGATGTGGTTGTTAATAATCATGTTTTTATGTCGAGTAGTTCTCAACTTTTCAAATTTTAAAAGGGTCACTGAATAGTTTAAGTAAATATTGTCTTTTCGTCAGACGAATTGGCGAATGAATTGATAAAGGACGCCTGACCGAACTGACGTCATATACACGTCAGCTGACGTTAGGAGATCTCCTTAATTAATGAAGCTAGTGATACGGTTATACTGTTTTGTGAGATGTCATGTGTATGACTCTCTAAGTCTTTGCTCTATGGTACGACCGGGGTTACAGTAGGGAGAAAGACGCAAATGACTACACTGAGGCAGTATCGTATTTCTCGAAAACTAACAAAACTGTACGAAATGGACTTGTAACACCAAACATCAACTTCTGAAGTTTAGCCTGTAACGGTTTTGTTTCGTTCTTACGTCGATGTTGAACTTTGACCTCTCCTCAGGTTGTCCGTTACGAGACCGGGGGCCATTTCCACGCGCACTACGATTCCAATGAATTGGACGACATGGAATGTATGGTAAACGGCGTCTCCGGTCGTTTCTGTAGGTATGACTTAAATGAGGGCGCCAGACTGATTTTACATTCGAGTCTTATACACCGCGTCCGAATAAACTGGCTGCGGCTTACAGTAACAGTGGCATCGTCAGGAAGAGGCTGGCAGCCGCTAGCAAGTGGCTCCCATTAGAGTTATTTCCACATACGCACAGCCGTATCTTTCGAACTTGGTCTCCCTAGAATACGAGAAGTCTTAGCATATGAACTAGCAGGAGGAAATCGGAGGACAAGTTGCATCGTCGGTTACTGTATGACTTATCATAACTGTAAAATACCGGAGCGAAAATTGTGGCAAAGTAATCAGTCCTGAGCTGTAATATCGTTTAGCTATAACATCTTTATAAGACAAATTCATAATTTCACTAAAAAGGTTTTGGTACGATAGTTATTCTTGAAACTTCTGTCGCATTTTGCTGATGCTGGCATCACAACTTTTTGTGTAGATTCATGACTATTCTGTACTACCTTGACGACGATGTGAGCGGAGGAGAAACCGCTTTCCCAATCGCTGACAATGAAACCTATTCGGACAGGGTAAGACAGATTGTAGCTCTCTCAGGACGTCGAGAAGGTGGAAGCACCGAGTTTTGTGTCCCAAAACTGAGTCTAATGATGGCCAGGGTGCTTATTTTAATTAAAGTGGCTAGTAATGCACATGAGATTTTTGAATGTTTTTCTTTAAACCTGAACTGTGGCCAGAAACGTCATGCGTTCGATTAGCTTAATAGTTACCCTCGTTATGAGAAGTTGACACTTGAAACATGTCATGTACCTTATTAGACATCGTGTATATACACGAAACAAGAAAATCCTATCTTTACTGCAGATCTATCTTTGACCTGTATTACGCATTATGTTTCTTTCTAACCCAAACGCCTAAAGTTCTGACATGTTTGAATTTCGTAGAGGAAAGTAGCCTCCATACCGATTCGTTAGTCTTAATTTGCAGGCCACAAAGACAGAGATTTATGACCTGAGTGATCACTGTCATGACGCCAACTTGGTCATCAAACCAGAAAGGGGAAAGGCTATCCTGTGGTATAATCACTACGTAAACGAGAGCACAGGTAAAGCATACAAATATATGATAATATATATCAAAAGCGCAGATTGTAAAATGATGCAAATGGTCGTCCCATCATTTTGCAGTCTGCACTTTTGATATTTTGTTCAATTGTTAACATGCCTTATTTTAAATGCCATACTTTTCTCGTAGGGCTTAATCAACTTGTGTTTGAATGAAAAATGTATAGATATTTCTGGAAAATATATTAAGTTTCATGCTTTTGGCGGAGTTAGTCTTAATCCAATGCTTTGCTGTGGTATTATTGTTTTAATGAGAGAGACCGCCGCAAGAGGGCCCCAAAGCACCACAGCGACGAATGGAAGGGGTTCATGGGGCATGTTCTCCGTCTCAGTGTCCTCTGAGGGGTGCTGATAAAAACAAAGTAGCATGCAGCATCATCTTGCACCCGACTAACGCCATACCCAGCTTACTTGGCTATGACTGGTAAAAACACACGCGACAATGGGAAATGGATTTAGCCACTATCTAGCGGCTTTCCTTTGGAGCATGTAATTTCGCCAGTAGTAGCTGTAAGTGATTTCGGACGTTGCTTAATGTTGATAAAAACTGGCCTTTGCTGTAACCCAGTCATGGATTGAATGTATATGTCCGTTTCAGGCTGGTTGGGGGACTTGAATCTCTTCTCTCTCCATGGCGGATGTGAAGTCCTAAAAGGCACCAAATGGATTGCAAACAATTGGATCTGGGTGGACGATTCGTACGAGAGACAGATGGAGTACCTCAGTAATGTTCAACGGGCTCTTGAAGAGCAAAAGAAAACCAAAGCCGCTATGGGACTCTCGGTGCCTCGTGATGTTGCCAGTGGCCTAGATATCTTGAAGGATCTGTTCGGTGTTTTTAAGCCAAAGACTGACACGTGCTCAATTGTAGACGAACTGTAACAGTTAGGACCATTTTGGGGGCGAGCAAATTGTAGGATCCTCTTGCCAATAGTGTCTTCAAATGACGCTATAAAAGTTAATAAGTACATAGTGTGATAATCTGCTTGCGTACGTGCATTCTACCAAGCTTAATACAGTTGACAAGTCATTTACCAAGTGCTTGGGCTCTTTATACTGTGTACATGTTCGCCTTTTGGTTTCCGATAATTTGGTTAGTATGCCGTGTGTTCGCCAAAAGGCCATTGTTGAAAAGGAACAAAACTTACACTAAGAATTTACTTGGGAAACTGGTTTCCCAACTGACAAATTTATGTGAGAGGAAAAGGGTTAAAAAAGTCAGCAATCAAAACGTAATGTGCACTAAGAGATGTATAAGTGAGATGGCTGGCCTTGTAAATGTGCCTCTCCACGGCTGTTTGATGTTTCGTCTTTTGTTGCTTTTAGCCGGAACAAGACGAGCTGCAATAATACTTGGTGCCCGTCGTCCAAAAATAGGTTCAAAATTACCACTGATCATTTGTACTTGCGGCCAAAGTGATATCCAAACAATATCCTTGCCCAATTCTCACGCAAGTTATAACGACTGAATTTACACATTCGGATAACAAAAACAATTAAGGCCTGTCATTTAACACCCTTATTAGTTGCCAGAGGTGGTTGAAGCCTAGTTTGAAACGAGGCTAAAGTGCCTGAGGAGTAAACACGTTTTTAAAATGCGGAAATATTGACAAGTTTAGATTGTGCATGTTTATTTGTTAAGGTTTGCTTTGTACAAGTTAAGAGAGAAACAGAGCAACAGAATTTAGTTGCGTCTACTTTTAATAAAAGAAAAATGGTCTTTCCTGAAGACAAACTCCGTTTTGGTCTAAGCTACAATTGCAATAACGTGTTTTCAAACCTTTCTTGAAGAACACATGCGGAGTGAAAAGTTTTCTGAGAGTAAAGATTCGATTCATCGGACACATTCCGTCACTTGATACTAATTTCTAAGGTTGTTCGTCGACCGTTCTGTGAGCCGTTGAACAGGAACATTGATGTTGGATCCTGGGCTTTATCGGTTCAGGAAGAATTGTTTCATTCTTTTCAAGTTGTTCGAGGCAGCTTGCCGGTGTTCCGGCTGCACATACGCTAGGAACATGGTGCCACCGAATGTGTCGACAATGGCCACCATGCTAGTAGCCACGAGGACGACGTTTTGAGTGGGAACATTCAGGTCGTTGAAGACGGTGAGGTCGTAGGACACACTTGCCGGCAGCCAGGCTGCGACAAAAGTGGTGAAGTGTACGATGAAATACGTGGTGGTCTTGTCGCTAGAGTGGTTAGGATGGTGCTGTCGGGCGCTTTCCGTGTGCAGTTCCTGCTGCGTCCGCTGCACGTGATCCTGGAGATGCTGAAATATCATCCTTTCGTCTTGTATCCTGCGACGCTGATGCCTCGCGATGCGAACAAGAGCAGCTATCAGGCAAGCCATCACGACCATGCTGGGGAGGACGATCAAATTCGACAACACCAGCAGGGGGGCTCGATAATTCTCATAGTTAAAATTACTGAATGCTGTCAGGTACATAGTCAGGCCTGCCAAACAAGAGGCACACCAGATCGCACCAATCAGTGCCACACAGCATCTCGCTGTTGCTAGTCGAGGGTACTGAAGAGGTCGGGAGATCTTCAGGTAACGGTCACTTGCCACGGCGATTGAGTTCAAGAAATAACTAGTTAGAGTAAGGAAGGTGCAACACATAGGTATGGCGAAGTCGAGCACAGGGTGTGTCGTCCCAGAGATCATCAGAATGAAGGAACACCAAGAGATCATCATTCCCATGACAATCTCCGACACACAGAGACTGGCCATGAGATAGTTGGACACACTGTGGAGTGTACTTTCCATCGCGGTGGTAGCTATCAGCCAAAGATAGATCAGACTCGTAACTCCGCCGATGAGAGTCACGAAGATGAAGCCAGCCAACATGGCAGGCGTGGATGGATCATCGCTTACGGTTGACGACGCGTTCACGTCCCCCATATTGTGCCTTTGTGTCAGTGTTGCTTCGTCACCGACAAACTTCACGAACAATGCTTTATGAATTATAGATATAATCCAAGAACTGGCAAGCTCCACGTTGGGTTTCTGCAATTTCGATTGGCCGTATATGATCACATGTAGAGCATGGCTGTGCATAATCCTGATCGTAGCGGGCTTTTTATTAATCAGTTTTTCCACACAGCAAAACCTCATAAACACCATGGACAAGGAGTGATGACCTATAGCTTATTGATGACAGCAGCCGCATCGGGGACGGAAGCTTTCAGACATCTCGAAGGGTTTCGCCGCTTAGGTGATCAGCGGAGACGAGGAAGAGTCAATATTGAAACTGGCGTAAAGGTCCATTATTCAGGTCCCGTTAATTGGGCTTCTAAAGGACTGTTTTTCATTGTGTATATGAACAAAATGTTTAGAGTAGACTACATCACAAGCTATCAGGCAGAATCAACTCTTCATAATGGATAATAGGATAGGCAGTACATAATACACGTGAAACCTTGAAACCTTTTAAGTGAAAATTATTAGCCTCAATTTGACGGTGCACATCGTACCGTACCACCGCACACCCATTTTGTCCCGATGCTGGAAGAATCTACAGAAAGTACAAAAGTTTAGAAAAAGAGACATTGCTTCCAAAACACTGTGGTTTCCGGTCAAACGGAGCCACGTGTATTTCTTTGCTAAATATGAATAAATATTTTAAAACTCAAGGCCGGTATAAAACGAAAGCGTTGATTGATGAGTTTGATTTAGTCAGAAGGGGTTTAAAATGCGATATACAATTTTTTTTAAAAGGAGCCGAACATTAAATTCTGCAATTTAATCTGGTGCAAATCTGGTACAAATCCAAACATCTCAAGCGGTTTACCAAAAGGGGAGGTGGTCGTTCAAACTCCCCGAACTCCCTCTCCTTTGGCCCCCTGCTCTTTGAGTTTTCATCGTGTAAATGTACATCCTTAATTCTTTATTGACAATGGAATATTCTTTCACAAATTTCATTTATTCAACTATTAAACTTGAATGTTTTTCCCCCCAAATTGCCCCGACATAACTTTGTGACGACATGCCCGGAAATACGTTGTACAATTTTAATTTTTGTTTTAAGAGAAACTTTCCGATCTATTCTACCCTGATACTTTGAAATTTTAGTGCCGAATCCGAACATTTGAATATCTGAATGAAATTCTACAGCTATGATGAAAAAGGATTTTTAACTTGAATACGCGTAGGAGAGCTGTCTAGTGATATGATTTTCCATCTCCTCTGTGGAAGAAAAAGGGAGAAACTTCAGTATTTATTATAATTTTATCGTAATGAAAATTTCCATATTCATGAGCTGAAGCGCGATGTTATTCAAGGCAGAGCAGCGGTAACACCACACTTTTCTTCATTTTCTTGGAGTGAGTTTCTTTTTTTTTGCTTGTTCGTTGTGTCAAATAGCTTGTTTGGAAAGAAATGATGGCCCGTGAGTATTTCTTCCAAACCTTGTCATGGGCAAGCATTAACGACTTATTGTTGCAGTTTACCAATCAAGTAGCGCCCTCTGCTAAAAGAAGGACAGCGCCCTCTATGAATGGAAAAGCTCCCACATTCTTGTCACTGTACTACATGTATATGAAAACAAATTGAGTTGTTCACTGCAGTCATTGCATGCTCGAACTGAAATACCAACATTAAATGGGAAGAGCGGTGCCCCCTTAAGATGGTGAAACCCAAACACTTGAGTGGGCATATTATTTTCCTTTTCTGCGTGAAAAGTTATTTCTTAAAGTTTTTAAGATGACCAGCAGAGAAGCAGCAAAAGAGACAGGAAAATTATAGAGCAACTACCTCCCCCCCCAGTCTGAGTGTCACACTTTCTACTCCGTCCAATTACAAGCTCCGTACGAACCCACGATCGAGCGCGCGTCTATCACGACTTCAAATCCCGGGCCGAGAGAAGCTATCTGGACGCGAGCCGGGTATGTTATGAATAATAAAACATATGACGTTACATGAGTGAATTCTGTAATCGTCGTGCACGGCGTCATCAGGGCATTTTTTTTTCTCACTGGCGCCCGTTTGTACTCCACATGCGCCCACATTTCAAATGTGCCTGACTTGCAGGCACATTTTGAGAAATATATTAAATATGAAATTATGGCTATATGTACATATGAGAAAAATCATGCCTTGATGACGCCGTCCACGACGAATACAGTATTCATTCATGAAAGCCATGTTGTTTTAGTTATGTTTACGTCATATGTTACGTCATATGCGCCCAAATAGCGTCTCCCCGGCCCCTACCCCCCCCCATCGCAGAAAAAAACCTGGCGCGAAATAATGATAGAGGGCGCTATCAACTGTGCACGGCGGCTGGCTCCGCCAGGCACATTATGCGAGCAGGATGTAAACACACGTCATCTTGAGCGCTTTTTGTTGGTGGTGTAACAGCTGAATTAGAATCGGTTGATCTTGCTGGCAGACAGAAGACCTCGGTGTATCATGGGTATCATCACGCTGTAAAAGATAACAAATCGTATAATATTTGCTGTAGATGGACAAGGTGCAGGCAGGGCAAAATTAGGCTCCAGTTGACATTCTGAAGTAAAATCTGCTAGTCAGCCAGTGAAGAGTGTGCCCGGTTATTGGAATCAGCGTGTAACTCAGACCCGTTCCGTCCCTCCATATGCCTGCTTGCTGCTGACATGGATGGTTGCTGATGTTCAGACGTGCAGTCACTAGTGCATTCGTCGCTGTGAATATGGCCCTACATGTACCTCAACTAAAAAATTAGTGGCAGGTCTTGTAGCTTCACTAGTCACTGCCAGCTGACTATTTCACTGAGAGGACTAAAAACCTTGAAAGTTGAACTTAAAGCTCATGAGCTTCTAGTTTTGCTCGAACAATTAAATTACTTGGCCAGCGTGCAGATTGCCGAATGGCGTTCTTCTCGCAACTCCAGTTGTTATGCTGGAAGAATTTCACTTTACGACGAAGACGAAAGGTGGGCCTATGCTAAATTTTGTAATTATCTCCTATTATCCTATTATTATATTTAACTTATAATCAGTAGCATTTCTCAGTGTTAAAAGTTTGGTTTATCTTCAGAACTGCTATTTGTAATTACTATCGTCAAGATTGTGCATGTTTTGACTTTTTGACATGTTTGTGTAGGCCCTGTACGGCTTGTGTTTTAAGCTCTGGGGATAACTGTTTGGAACTATAGAAGGACCTTGGAGAAAAGACACAAAAGGACTACGTGTAGGTTCTTTAATGGCAGAATTTCCAGAAGTTGAGCCACACAGTTCAACTTGCAAGTAGGGTAAAGGTGGGGGTATTCGACAACATCAGAAAAGCAAGAAATTCGACCAGCTAGTTTTTGAAGGCAGTTGGTCGAATATTCCTCCTGGTCGATAGTTCCCGCACTCACCCTACTTTATAATTTGCTACAGCCTTGGCTTTACACATGATACATGTAACCATATTTCTGGGCTTTGGGGGGTTTATTACACTGCACAAAACTTCATGTGCAGAGATTGGGTGTTACACCATGGAGAAGGACACAGTCAAACCCTTCGTATACACCTTCATACAAATAAATATCACAAAGCCCACTGTTTCCATCATGCAGTTAACATGTATGTTTCAAGTTTGTTTTCACAAGATACATTTGTGCATGTACATGCATACATTTTCCAGTTAATTGTACCAGATCCCTTGATAGAAACATTTATTTTTACTTATTACATGTACATTGGAACATGTACTAATGGGGCTTTTATAGAATTCTACCCTGGAACTGGAGTTAAGTTCTTGTTCTTTGTTACTTTTTACTTCTATTGTAAAGAGTTCCATGCCCAGCCACCACAATATTCCAGTTTCATAAGCACCGACAGGTTTTACTGGCAGTCTTAATTTTTCCTAATCTGAATTGGCTTAAATGTTCCAAAGCTGAGGTTGAATTTATGTTTGGCATCAAGTATGCCAGTGGCCGGATATAGAACTCTTGCCTTGATGTTTACTTTGTACATTAGGACTGTAGGAAATGGACTAGTAGTAGTTGGCATCAGAAAATTATACATTTGGCAAGATTTTGAAGGTAGGGCCTTGATATTTTGTCACATTCCCCCAGAAGAATCAAATTTCTTAAGGTTTTTGGTTAGGCCAGGTGAAAAAAAATCAGTACATCATCCATGTCCTGATCTTTCTGTAATTTAAAAAAAATAATTTTAGTTCAATTTTTCATTTGTGGCTGCTTCGATAAAACACAGAGAACATTGTCTTCATTTGACTCTTCTTTCTGGTGGGATGTACATGTACGTGTTGTAGCTAATGAAAACTTGCGTTCAGTTGGAACTGAAACATTGGCAGGCACTTTGAATTTAAACACTTTGTAGCCATTTTGGATAAAAAATGAAAAATAAAAAGACTCTCCTCGTCATTGTGGAGAAACCCGGACAATCAACTGTTTTCTTTTTGTTCTTGGCTTTGTAATGATAATCATTAACCTTCCTCGCTCTGTGTGATCTGATGTCGATTGAAAGTTTGAAAACTTAGGGTGGAGGATTTTGTAGGATTCAAGAAGATTGCAAGCCTAAATGCTCATGGTCATGACGGTAGGCAACATGTAACAACTTCACGTCTTTCTGATTGTTTCCCTTTCAGCTTCGTCTGTCGATTGAGATCGTATGGCCAATCCTCATGTTCATGATTATTGCCTTGGTGAGAAAAGATGAACTGCCAAATCCCAAGCATGAATGTGAGTTGTACATTTAAATTCTGCTTTGATTGAATGTATGCTCCACGGGGATAAAGATGTTTGCTCTCGCTTAGAAATATAAGCAGATCTGAGTACTTCCAAATTCTCATGTATGTAGTTAACGTTCTTGAAAACAGGACTGACTGTGTATACTGCTTGTATTGGGCAGGGATTTTGCTCAGCATTGGGGGCTTGACTTGTGTTTTACTTTTGCCATGTTTAAAGAGTTTTTTCAACGTTGAAAAATGTATGTACTCGGGTATGGGGCCATTTTTTTTATTCTTGAAATCATAGTGAAAATTGTATCTGTTCTCCTTTAAAAAATGATGCACAAATATGTGTACTGTTACTGTCTTCAAGTATAGAATTCCTATTGGTCATGATTTCAAAAGTTTGGAGAAGTATTCAAACATACAGTAATACTGAAAGTTACTCAGACTTTAGTTACATGTACATGCACTTTTAGGAACTTTTACATGTAGTTTTTGAGAATTTTGTACAATTTTTATGTAGAATTGGTCAGGAACAAATACAAGGAAGGAAAGACTTGCGGCTTTGAAAAACAGGCGTGCACTTACAGGTGCATGGTACCACCCTTTGTCAGGTTGCAGTTTATGCCCTATTTCCTTTTAGTCGGTGTGCTTTGTGTATCATGTAGGCACAGGCGCAGGGTACCGAGGGGTACCAATAGCTGGTCCCTGCACTTGGCTTATGGCATTGTGAGTGACCTTGCACTGGCCTCAGTTGTGTTGCAATTCACTGAAACTCTCATGTAGGCCCGTTGCATATTACATTTACAATGGCATGGACATCTACACGTACTGGTACTGTACATGCAGTTCACATCCATAGACAAACTTTGTCAAAGAGAGCCCCTCTTGTCTGCATAGTGAATGTGAAGTGTACATGTACAGTACACACTTTTCCATTACTTAGGTTTTGCCCAACATGCCCCAAAAGTCAGTGTACATCCATGTACATGTACAGTGTAGTTGCCTCCTCCATCCACATAACACTGTAACATGTACATGTACACTGTCCAAATACACAGTTTTGATTAAATGATGATTTTTTAAAAAGTACTCTTCAAATGAAAGAAGGTTTGGAAATGATACTTATAATTGGCCCTCCCTCCAATGGTATCCACTTGCCTCTCTCTAAGATGAGAGAAATGTTGGTCCCATGTGTCGACAAATATTGCATAGTCCTTTTCCCCCTGTAGTTTGTACACATTGATTACTTGTGCCGATACACTATGTACGTAGAACATTTACTTCACCGTGGAAGCACTTACATGTATACATATGTATAATTTTGAGAAGAGGATCCTGCAGTGTCATATAAAACAGTTTTTTTCTTTTGGTCTGATTCTGGAGTAAATTGGTGTAAATTTTGACCAAGCGGGGAAACATGGAGATCAATATGTACATTCATGTAGATATGCTGTAAGAGGGGAATTGTGGTCAGAATTGTTTGAAGAATTTGCAAAGGTCTTTGCATGCACCTTTACACATTTATGGTTTGTGCCTGCGATTTAATTCTCAGGTTCCTATCAGCTGTTTATTGTTTATAATATTTCTTGTACAATCTGTTTTCTTGAATCAGGTCATTTCTTGAGCAAGGCGCTGCCTTCAGGAGGCCTTCTGCCCTTCTTTCAATCTTTCCTCTGTGACTTTGACAGCAAATGCCACCGAGAGGAAACCTACGGGGAGACTATGGGACACATCAATAACTACAGAGATGCCGGGTAACGGACCATTCTCAAAGCTTGTTTTGGAGATATGCAGAGCAGAACATACATTGTACTTGTAGTATTTAGCAAATGTGTACATGCACATGTACGTACATGTACATTTGCTAAGCAAAGATCATTAAACAAGTCGGTTATAATGAATGCTTTTATTCTGTAGACCAAAATGTTGTGCGCACACAGTGAACATGATATGGCTGTTATAAACTCCTTTTTTGTGGAGCACATTGAATTGTTTTGATGTACCGTAACTGACTGGATAAAAATCATTCACAATGCATTCTGCATTAGTAGAGATGAACCAGTCCTTTCTGCATTAGTAGAGATCAACCAGTCCTTTCTGCATTAGTAGAGATGAACCAGTCCTTTCTGCATAAGTAGAGATCAATCAGTCCTTTCTCCTTGTAATTTCAAGTCTTATCTCTGCTCCATCCAAAATACAGTTTAACCAAACTAGTGGAAGACATTGAGGTCGTCTTGAGTAACAAGACCACAATGGAATCACTGAAGAAGTTCCTGACCAAAGTTGCTGAGCTGAACAAGCTTTTACCGTTCATGGACAACTTGAATGACGTAGCAGACACAATTCCTGGTAAGGTTGTGTATTTGTAGACGGGTCGCTGCCTAGATCTTGGCTCTGAGCCAGAAACTGACCAGCATCTTTTGACAAAGATGATCTTCAGTGTAAGGTCAAGCTGAATGAAATATTTGTGCGCACATGGGCAGGCTTTTACCCAAATTTATGTACTTGTGGGTTTTTTGTTGCACTCTGACTGGCAGGACTTATATGGTCCTTGAAATTCCAGGAACTATATAGGTCCTTGAAAGTCTGTGAAAATTCCCTTTGCAAGAGAAAAGTTGACTGATTACTTTTGTCAGTTACTTTGATGGTGAAAAAATTCACCAGCAGTAGTGGATCTTTGTGTCCTGTGATAAGCCAACCTATTAGTACTTACTGAAATGTTTACAGATGAAATGTACCAAATGAAGTCTCTGACAAACCTGATCCACTATGGTACATTCATGTTAATTTATGTTGGGGCAAAAGGTTTATGTACATGTACTCTGTATACACTTGGTAGAAAAACAGTTTTCCTAAATTTTTTGTTTTGCCAAGTTTGTTCTGTAAGAGTTCAGACAAAATGTATCTCAATGTAATGTTCACAGAGTGTACCTCAATTGAAAATACTCAGGGACATTTATTAGGGTTCAAAAAATTGATATTTATGAAAAATCATTATGATCTACCCCCCCCTTATTGTCGTTCAAAAACACTTCAGAAAGTGGTCCACTGTGACTATGAGATGTGACAAAAATACTGAAAGTGGCACTTAATATTAGGGTCAACTGGAGTATGAAACATGTTGGTTTTTTTTAGTAAATATGAATTACATATACAGTATACATGTGTGTTTTATTGGATTCATATGCCGTGTACATTAAGTACAGACCCATTTTGTCTCTCATGAAAAGGACTAGTCGCTAGACATGGGTGAAATAGTGAAATTGGAGGACAGGTGTTTTTGTTCCACCAGGTATATGTCAGCTTTTTGCCCCAACCATGTACATGTATGTACCCTCCAATTTACAAGTTTCACTGAGGAAAAATCCATGTAAATAAGTGGTTGTTTTCATCTGTGGTATTAATTCATGAGCCAACTTATACTGTACTAGGGCGGATACTAAATTTGTGCAAACTCATAGACCATTGGACTGAAGCTGCAGAGACACGAACCAGTAGCTGAAACTTATTGTTATGTTAATATGCTCAGACTTTGGAAGTACATACAACGTAGGTTGGCACTGACGTCAGTGGTTGCTTGGTGGTCCGTGCATGTATGGTACGTGCATAATGGTGTTGCTAGAAATATTGCCATCCATGCAATGGCTTGCCAAAATTCACCGAGAGCCAGCTTTGGCTCTCAGGAACTGCACCACACACGACTTTGTGTACTTGAACAAACCACTTGAGTGCTGTGGGAAATCTGAATGTGTGATATTTTTTGCCAGCATGTGAAGCATGTGCATTCCAAAATGCATACTTTTTTATATTTGATTCCTCTGAAAGTCTGCTCTTTGTGGGAAAAAAATTGTTTGTGGGAAAAAAAACAAGCATTGGTCGACACTCGTCTTAGCCAGAAAATGCAGTCCGTTTATAAACATCTGTGAGCATGGTTGTTACTGGCTTGAGTGATAATCTGTCAGTTTTTCAGGCGTAGGCTTTTGGAATTGCCTGTTGTCAAGATCTACGAACTTTCCTCAAATGATATGCTGTGTGCACTCTGCACTTGAATTTGGTGAATCGTTTATCATAGTGTCCAAAGCAAATGTTTGTTTTTAGGATGGGGAGGAAAAAGCGTCGGGAAAAAAGATAACAGGGTCATTTTCATAAAATTTCATTTGACGTGCGATCTGCACCTGGTGTAATTACAACATGTTTAGTGTGCACCTGCTTAGTTGGAAATCCAATGGCACAGATCACATTACAAACAAGGAACTAGTGTGTAACTTACTAATCAGTTATAAAATTGCCTAAATGCAAACTCCTACCGTGGAGCTGAGTAAATCGATTGGCACAATTTTGATTTTTGCTGACACTCAGGCAAAATATTTCGGGTCAGGCTTGATGTCCTTTAACCGAAAGGTATCAAACATTGAAAGATTCAAGCAAATATGGACTTTACCAAAAGGGTGAGAATTTCCCTGTGAATTTGCGCATTCAGCTGATAATGGTCCCAATACCCAACTGCAGTACACTGACACGGCCTGGTCTCAAATCCAAAGGAAAGAGATAAAGAATGTACGAATGTACGTGTATGTATGGGCAAACTTGTAGTTCAGTTTTTGAAATCAGTCTTATGCAAATAATCTGTCTGCCATGTATCAAGTCTCCAGGGTTGAAAAATGCAACCATATACTTTGGGGGAGGGGGGGCAAATGACCCCATTTTTTGATTTATGGTTTTGTGTTCCTATTCCTTTATTCCGATGGTGCAGTTATAGAGGGCAGTATACCCATAAAACAAGTCAATTCTAATCTGAAGACATTCGTGTAGGATAAAGGTGGGGGTATTGGACCACATAAGAAAAGCAAGAAATTCAACCAGCTGTGTACATGTAGTTTTTGAAGGCAGTTGGTCGAATTCTCCTCCTGGTAAAAAATCCTGCACGTACCGTAATAGTACGTTTTTACATGGATATTGAGAATCAGCTCAGTACTTAAGTCAGACTGTTAAAATGCTACTGATATCAATGTTTCTCAGATGGGTCACTTGTAACTGTCCTTATATTGGTCACTTATAACTGTCCTTCAATGTGTTGATGTACTGTACCTGTACATGTAGATAGACATCTCCTTGATATGCGATAATCACATTCACATCTGTACCGGGTACTTGAAAAAAAAATACAGAATGATATGAAGACAAGAGCAGGCACTTACTGGGCTGGTTTGTCTCCTCATGTGCCATGCACCAACTTATCATGCATTTGACATGCAAGCTTAAGGGCCTACCAGTTTGACATGAAGTGCTTCAAAAATACACATTAAAGCCAATCTTGTGTCAGCTTGGGCTGCACAAGTTGTTTTTGTCTGGCCAAAGTGCCCAAACTGGCTGATATCTCATGGCTTTTGTAACCAAGGGTGTTGGGTATGTGTGTAGGCCGGCCCATGTAGACTTGACTTACATTGCATAACTGTACCGTTCTCAGAAGGGAGAGCAAATTTTATGCATTGGTCACATCTGTGTACTCAACAAAATGTACTGCAGCAGTACGTTTAGGCCAGTAATATTTCTTGTGTATACATGTATTTCTGCTCACTGCTCATGCCAATGTTTCTCTACTCAAGAGGCGCGAACCTGCAACCTGAAGTTCACACATTGTGGAGACAAGAAGTAATGTAGGAACTCTCAGAAAGTTCTGTCTCTAGAATGACATGTACATGTAGTGCGCCCAAACTGCAAAAAAAATGATCTTTGCAAGAATGATTGACTCTAGGGCAGGCTTACATGTACGTGCGCATGCACGCACATTTCAAATTCTCATGTAAACTTCTACAGCACATGTAGTTTTTAAATTTGTAGTACTGTAGTTTTTGCTCAGTCATTCAGTGAAAACAAGGTTGGAGTACATCCTCTACAGGTACATATGATGAATCAAGCCATTGGTAAATGGATAGTGGGGAAGGTAGGAGGGAGGGAGGGACCCTGACCCCCCCAAAGGAGTAAAACCTTGTTTGATTTTGAAAATAATGAGACAAAACTTGATTTTGTTGGGGGGGCCGTAATACGTGTACATGTATGTCATTTGACTTCCTTCCAAGTGTTTGTCAGAAACCCCAGAATGTAGCCTCATTCCTCAGGAAAGCTGTAAAGGATTACAAATATAAATCACCGAAACTCCCCCACCAAAACATTTTGTCCTGGATCTGTCCTTGAATCTTGTACTTACCACTCACTATTTTTCTCTGGTTTTTCTACAAGTGTACAATCTTGTAAATGTCCATTCCTACCTTTCTTGAAACACAATTTAGTGCCTGCAGGAAGAAAAAGAAAAATAAGAGCGAACCGGTGTACCCTGAGCGTGCCAAACGTTTGTGAAGTAATCAGACAGTGCCATTGTGCTAAGTGTACAGTTGATTTCTGTGCATGTATTGTCAGTGAATGTGGAAGAGTAATCCAGGGTATGCATTGGTCTCATGTTTCTATGGTAACAGAAGACCCACACAATCCCACAGCACATTTACATGTACG
This sequence comes from Acanthaster planci, assembly GCF_001949145.1. Next base: position 483,542 of record NW_019091447.1, read on the forward strand.
TTGTACATGTATTATTCCTTTGTTCCACTTCTGTCATGCCTGCATCCTGTCTGTATAAAATTGATGAGATACAATTCTTGGACAGCATGGCATGGGACATTATCAATGAATTTCCCTTCTTTTTGTTTCCCTAAGTCTTTACAGTCTCGTCAGCCATCCCAGCATGCATTCAAAATTATACTGGTGTACATGTAGGCCTACAGTCATGACAGTAGCTTTTATTGATAGAGATCAGGCTTCAACTGGTTGTGTTTGTCTGGAACAGTTGTGGTAATAAAACGGACATAAATACACCTGTCATCAAAGCTGAGAGACACGGCTGTAGATGGAAACAAGTCCTTGAATGCATTACATACTTTGTAATAAAGCATTTGGGTCATTCTACATGTACTAGTGTGGTGTAAATTCAGGGTCCAACAGTGTGACATTTTGTTATCTCTGTTACACCTGTCCTGGGTAATTTGACATGGAAATATCACGGAAATTGATTTCAAACTATTACTGTTTGTTTGGTAGGTACATATAATTTACACTAACTCTTCACTCTTGGAAATTAGAAAATGTATTATGAACTTTCAAAATTATAAGTCAGATTTAACATATGTCAGAAATGAACAAATTCAGACACCTAATTATAGGAAGAGCCATTTGGGTCATTTGGTAAATTTTGGGTCCACAGTGTGGCGTTTTTCTGTCCCTGTTTACCTATGACATGTACCATCTGACATATTTGACAAGGGATGTACATGTATCACTGAAATTGATTTCAAAGTATTTTTATTTTTTGGCAGATAATTTGCAGTACTTATTTGATCTTGGAATTAAACAATGACATCTAAACATTAAAAAGTCATATGACAGAAGTAGCAGGGAAAACAATTGGACCCCAAATTCATAGAATGATCCATTTGCATAGCAACTATGTACAAGACTACACTGCATTCTGTGTTTTGACAGTGGTGAATCTTCCTTCGTTCTAATCTCCTAGATGCCTTTTCCTTAATGCAGATAAATTGTATCCTTGAAATAAGAGCTTAATGAATCTCAGATGTGTTGTATGTGACATAATGATTTTGTAAATATAATGCATGTAGGCCCCTAGGTTTACATTGTAGGGTAATGTGTCCCAGGGCAGTCTTATCAATGTGACCTCAAAAATTTATTCCCTTGAGCCCTACAATGTGCATGTACATGTATGTTTCAGCAGTTGCTAAAATTCAGGGACGCTACCACCGTACCGCTATAAAAAATCATGAAAGTGAAATTGACAAGCCAAAGTCATCTGAAATCAGAGGATTCAGCCCAGTTACAATGTGCAGGTAGTATGAAAGTTAGAATTGGAACTCTGTAAAATGAAACAGTAAGCTTGACCAGATCCGAGGTCCTCATTAAATCACAAGTACACTGAACGTGTATCCGGTACACACATGTACATGTAAGTTTGATGCCTCCAAAAGAGTCTTTATTGCTCAATTTACATGCATACACTGGTGTATGTATTTCCTGGTCAACCTAAGACAAGGATGGATTACAGACCAAGTGTTCTTTTGACATCTGCTAAATTTTTGGCAGTTTTACGTTACACAAGTGGATTGCGTACATGTATGGAACTACATGTACATGAGTGTGAGATTACAGTATATGTACATGTAGGTACGTGTATGCGTGGGTGTGTGTGTAATAAACATGTAACTTACATGTAATTCCTGGAACTAAATTTCCCTGGCACAAATCCATCCTTGGAAATAGGTCATAGAACTTGTTTGCACAAAATGCAAGTGAAGCGAAGCGGATTGAAAATGCAGTTAAAATGTCACTGATGCATTTTTAGGAGGTACCGTAGCCTTTTCCGATGCGATCTCTGCAAGCTTCTGTTTACATGTAAGGGAGAGAATCAGGCTTCTGCGAGCAAAGCACGGCAATTGGAGACACCCTGTAGTGTCACGGCACAGTAATCCGCTGCAGTACCAACCAATATAGTGAAGTACAGAGCATGCTTTAATTTGGGCTTGCCAAGGAACAAACCACTGTAGTGCCATACATGTACATATGTATATGTCGTTTGCATGTCGTACATCATGTGGCAGTTGTCACTGGTTTGTTTGGTCGAAACAGACCTGGCTCATGTACATACATGTATAAAACACTGATTTGTTATCTCTGTAAAATCTATCAAGGTACATGTACCTCAAATCATCTGATACTTTCCTGCTTGTCATCCCACATACTCATAACTCATGGGGAGATCGTTCATTCGCTCATGCTGGCCCTTTTCTTTGGAATAAATTCCCTGTTGATATTTGCAATTTATCACTCTTAGAATTTAAAGTAGCCTTGAAAACATTGTTGTTTCCTGGTTCAACAGTCTAGACCTGTGGTAAATGTTCTTTCATGTACAGTGTTTATACCTTTTTACACAAGTGTTTTAGTGACTTTCAAAATGTTAGGACCTTTTTTCAGCATCTGTCATAATGTATTTGATGCATACATGTGTATTTTGTTTCGTAAAAGTGTTTTGCGATGCTCGGATTTGGTGCATTATACATGTGTAAATTTTCATTATTATTATGACATTTACGTACATGTACATGGACCTGTACGTCCTTGTATGCAGTTAGTCTGGGCGCACCACACAAAGCATGTTGTACTGTGTGCGGCTGGCCATGTACATGTCTGTTACTGGCATAGGAGTTTGGATTTACAGGTGATAGGCCTTGAGTAGGCTATTGATTAGAGATTTTTTATTATCGTCGAGACAAGCCCAAAACTTTAGTGCAGGATGTACAGTGTTTGTCTAATGTCACATTACGTCATAAATGTGTCATATTTCCCTACAGATTATGATGTACTAGTTTAGATAAGGGATTTTAAAAACAGTCCCATCTTTTAAATCCCTGAAATAGTTTCTGACTGAATGAAATTTTGCAAAGCTCAAAATGAAAAGTGCCGGTTCTCTCATTTCACAAACTTTTGTTTGAGAATTCCTTTAAAGACATTGATGATGATGTACGTGTTCATGGACCTCACCGTCAGTGAACCAACTCCAATCGGAACTTGATATGAACAAAAACCAATAAGCATAGTCGAAACATGTTTATGTTTCTGGTCACCAAAACACGCCCCTGTGCACGTAAAACATGCGTGTTGTGTGAGGATTTTAAGTGTCACCTGCTCCATTATTTGCTTGAGATGTTAATTTCATCGACTTTACCCCAGGCTCGCGGTCCCTCATTGATTACTTGAATGATCCAGATGAGGTGAAACGGTTTCTGACCAACGACCTCCACCTGTCACCGGAAGTCACCCAAGCGATACTGAACTCCAATGTCAGCGCTCAGGAGGTGAGAGGAGTAAACACATGGGAGCTGAGTAGGGGAAGGGGAGAGCCAGGAGAAGGGAGGGAGGGTGACGGGATGTTCAACGTCGGTATCTACCCCATGTTTACAGAATGTACAAAATGTACTTGGTTTCACAAAATCCTGATTTGGATGCACTGCCAAGGTTAATACATTTCACCGTTTTTTTGGGGTTTTGGATTGTTCGGCAATTAACGGAGAGTTTGGAGATTGTTTTCTTTATTGTTTCTCATACCAGTGGTGCACAATTACTAACACAAAATGCCTACCAGAGTTCTCTGAGTTTTGTCAATACCGAATTTGTCATTTGCAGCAAAATCAGAAAATGTTCACCTGTATATGTCAACTGTTTATTTTTCCTTTCATCTCGAAATCAACCAATGCAGTTGGTTGCCCTGATGAATGCTGACACCTTTCAGAGTGCGTCTTGTGACGAGGACAGGCTCAGACAGTTGTTTGACGTGACCAATGAGACCACGTTACATGAGATGCGGCAAGAACTGTGCAACCTGACCTCAGCCGACTTTGCCAGTGTCACCCAGGTCCTTGCCAAGCAGCTTGACCTGAACAAGCTGCTCCCCTTGGTAGGAAAGACTCCGTCCTGTGGTTTAACTCAGAGACTCAGTTGGACCCTTAGTGTCACTTTGTACCTGTAATCAGTGTCAAAGCAAATTGGAAAGTTATCATTTATGGCATTCAGGTACGTTTGTAGTGCCCATTTGCAGAAGTTGAACACAGTTCAGTCCTGTCGTATTGGGCAGTGAAGGGTCCATTGAGTCAGCTTTGTTTGAAATTCGCCCCTGTGTCAAGTAAGAGCAAGCTTTCGGGGCCATGGTGTGAAATTTCTGGATGTGTGTTAGTGCTGAAAATGAAAAGGTTGATTGCAGGGCCATTTTTTATGAGCAGGGGCCATATCACAGTTCTCCCTCAAATCAAAATGGGAAACAGAAAACCTAGTGTTTTCATTCATTTGAGGCACTTTGCCAAAAGTCAAATATTGGTCGGTGAGTCCACCCATGATAAGTTTTCTGTCTGTTCATTTATACCCTTTTGATAGATTTCTGGCGGTGACACCTTTCCAAGTGGTCTCTTTGGCCTAGATGGCTTGAAGGCATTCGGCGATGCACTGCAGCAGACCTCAGGTGAAGATATCATACTTGAATTCCCTCTTTCACATTATCCACTGCTTGCTCTGTCAAAATACGGAGTAGGTCTTAGGGTTTTGGCTTCTAGTTAATATCCTCTTTGGAATAATCCAGGTTTCGGATGGCAAAATCATTAAGAATTTGGACGTGATGACTTTATGAGTTCGTTGTAGAACTTGTCTAACATGCCTGATCGAATTGATCAACCCTGCATCTCAATTTATCGGGAGCTTTTGCAATTTGCCATAATTACGCACTATGAAGTTAATGAATCAGATATTCGTTGAATATGGTCAGTCAAAAAATCTAATAGGATTAATGTTATGAATGTCGTGCTGTTAACCAGTAGTGTGAATTCTGTTTACTTACCTCTGTGGAGATTTTATCTGGTTCAACCTTCTGGGTCAGCTACTCCTTGAGTTTTCACCAGTAGATGTCATCCGTTCATCAATTGATTTTCATGACTATTTGCAGGGTTGCCTCTGTCGTACAATCTGCTGACCAACGAGACTGAGTTGATTGTGTACTTGGAGACACAGTTGGGTTTGTCCGAAGCAGACGCCAAACTAGTTGCAGGCTCAATCAACAATCCACAACTGGTATGTATGCAGCTGAAAGCAAAGTTGGGGGGCGGAGACCACGAAATCCATTAAGGACTCTCTCGGGGAGAGGCATTGCCTTCTTTTCTTAAGGAAAATATAGGAGTGCGATAACTAGTCCTTGACCTTTGGCCTTTGACCTTGCAGCTGTTGCTTTTACTGACTGGGCACAACATGCGTAACACCGTCTGCAACACCACCCTCTTGGAGAACTATGTCACGACAACAGACCCTGCCCAGCTGGAAGACCTAAGCGAGACCTTGTGCAACTTGACGGACACCGACCTGGACAAATTGTCTCAAGAGATCCAGAAGCTGATTGACTTTCCTGCACTCTGGAACTCTGTAAGTTGGTATTAATGAAAAACCAAAGTTGCTACCCCATAAGTAAAGTCCAGAGAGACCGTGTTATCACTTTATAAAGGGATTCCTTTGCTTAACAAAAACTTGTTCCACACTGATTGGTTTATAACGTCAAAAAGGAAATCTGACCTTGACGTCCAAAAACAATTTCGGTTAGCTTCAGGAAGCACTTCATCAGTAATTGCGATCATTCTTGTATAAATATGCTCTCACTTTCGTTTTCTTTCAAGTTGAATGGTACCGATTTGGAGGATTGGTACAAGGAAATTCTACAAGAAATGATAGACATTGGACGTGAGGTAATGCATTAATGTGTACAGTGAGAAATCTTACTGAATGAATCTGTTATCTTAAAGGTCCCAAATGGTTTATTACCAAGTCTACGTGTTTTGGATTGTACCTGACCTCATTCCCAGCTGTCTCTCTTCAGTTCTGTACTTGTTAGCTGCAAATTGTATCCTGCATCATATCTCAGGCGTATTTATTCACTATAAACTTGAAAAGTCCTAAATCCTCCTACAGTTGGAAGATTTTGGCCTGTTAGGTTTAAAGAGGGGAAGTTTGCATGAATAAATTCTGCAAATCGGTATTTTGCTGATGAACCTTGAGCTTTCTTGATCCTTCAAAATCTACAAGGGGGTTTGGCAGGCGTGGTGAAACATTTAGGAAGCTACATGTAGATTCTTATTACTATCACTTCACATGAGGCTTCATGCTCCTTGACAGGTTAAAGAGCTATAAAGGTGTCATTGGTTTCCTACACATCAGCAAACATTCCTAAGACTCTTAAAAATACCTCGGAAGGTGTGGTTCAACTTAGTGTTCACCATGTTGCCCACCCCTATTTATAAAACTGCGATCATACCCAGAACCTGTTTTTCTTTGTGCATGATTAAGCTTCTAAACCCTCATTAAATCTCACCATTTTCAGGTCGCCGAGCTGGACAGCTTTAAAGAACTCCTTAGTGACATTGACTCCATCATGAACAACAATGACACCAACCAGCTGATTTGCGGCAGCGTGGGCGGCATCAAGAACTTCACCGATTTGGGCAGAACTGGGGGTAGCTTCAATGGCTTTGACAAGCTGTCGAGCTCGCCAGGTCTAAGTCGAACGACATCATCGCGGTCACCAGAGAAAGACAAAGACAAAAATGACACACTTGCCCTGAGAGGTAAGTAGAGCCAAGATCATTTACTCTGGTCGCATATCCCGAATAATTGACCTAGCATTCTGTTATTGACAGTTGGGTATTTTGAAAATGGTTCGCTCCAAAACAGAGCATCTCTCTCCATTGGCGAAAAGACGGACTGATTTCAAGAAAAATTTCACTGAACAAATTTGAGGATTTACATGTAGTATACAGAGTTCTCTGTTTCAGAAAATAACAAGATTAAAAATAACAAAGGAATGCCTGTGTTCCCATTCACATGAATAGACTGTGACTTGGCTGACTAAAACCTCTATGACTTATGACAGACGTGAAGAATGTGCGAGGACTTAATAACTGTAGACCTTTATCACAATGCTGCCATTTTTGTCTTGCCCCTGTGTACCAAATGGCAAAAGTAATGCCAAGTCAAATATTGATAAAAGGAAACAGACTATCTTTTCCTCCAGCCTCAGTTTGGCTACTTTGCTTTTAATTTCAAACACAAGATGGCTGCCCTCTATAGAGCCCTATAGAATCAGTTCTTGATCAGGCGTGTTGCTTCTTGAAAGCTTTAGTCTCTTTGTAAGCAATTCTTTCTCAACATCAGGTTGGTCATGTCTTGTTTAACAGAGGACTGTGAATGGGTGCAGCAGATTGAATCTTCCAAGATCGGACAGCTGGCTTGGAAGACTATGAAGCCGATGATTCAAGGTTACATCTTGTACACCCCTGATACCATGGCAACCAAACGCATCATGAAGGAGGTAGAGTAATAGATTTGGGCTCCTTAGAGCCAATAAAGGTTATTTTTTTAAGGGTGGGGAGGAATGGATCTGAGCCTTGGATATCAATAGTGTGAATGATGATAAGACAGAGAGGCCAGATTTGATAGTTAAAAACAATTGCTACCGTTATTGCAGGAGTTGTATTGCCGTAGCTGTTGTTGTTGGAGCGGAGGTCGCAGTTTTGGATACTGCCTGTCCTGCACCTGTCGTTACATCTTATGTCGACATTTGTCCAGTGTTGGCATCATCTTTTTTGGGGGGCGGGCTGCCACTACTGCATAACTGGCAGTGGTTCTGATCTTGTTATTGTCACAGTTGGCTTTGCTGCTGTTATCACTCAAACCATACTGTTTTTGTTCCAAGCATTGTGAAACTGAGGCTGTATCGCAGTGGGGCACTTGTAGTGAAACTGCTGATGTGGTTGGATTAGAAGAAATTTAGAGTGTAGGTCTTTTCTATAAAGTTGACTGTCATCGGTAACATCCTCATTTTCTGTTCTGTGATTGATTTTACAGGCTACTCAACCACTGACTTCACTGGCCTTGTTCAAAACCCTAGCAGCCAAGTGGTTAGATTACTCCCCGACGCTGCGCAAGTACGTTGAGGACAGTGCTGCCTTTGAATTGGCCAATGTAAGTGTAGACGGTGAAGATTATGATACCTGTTTGAGAAAGATAGGAGTCTATACCAGTAGAGGAAAGACTGGTCGGCTTGGCGTGGACCATGGAGGCAAACTGGAGAAAGCACTGTGGATCTAAGATGGATTTACATGGCTGCCATGTTGCAGGTCAGTGATTTTGTTCCACAGGGTATGCACAAAGGAGGTTTCCCTGTGGAACAAAAGAACTGCCCTGCAAGATGGCTAC
>NW_019091447.1:492421-517846 GCF_001949145.1 Acanthaster planci
GAGCAGCTGGCAACCCAGGCTTCTTGTACGTTTTAATATCTGCAGCTAGTTTTTGAGGTAGAAAGAAAGATATGTTTTTTGTTGTTGCATTACCCAGGAGTTCAGTCAGAACCCAGAACTGGTGAAGCAGTTGGAAGATCGGTTGCATAGCAACGGGACGGCAGACGTGGTCCTGCTGCAGAAAGTGTTAGAGGACGCTCGCAACAAGAGCATGGAGAGTAGTAACTTTACCCAGAGTCTTTTGGATGCCATCGATGCCTTGGACAAGTTTGCCAACACCACCATGGAAATCCTCAAGGTTAGGCCCTAGATGACGTCATGTTCTGGGAAATTTCCAACAAGGAATACAGTTTTTCTCAGCTCCACTATTTTACAAGGCAGTGATTTACTGAATGTGCATATGTATTTGAGTTTGGGAATAAGTATTCCAATCACACGCTGGTTCAGAATGCAATGTTGTAGTCAAGACCATCACAAGACCAGTCACAAGACCAGACACAAGATCTGACACAAGACCTGTCACAAGACCAGACCCAAGATCAGACACAAGACCAGACACAAGTAACAGGGTGAACAATGACAAAGGAATGCTTTTGTTGCAGTTCATTTGAATAGCTTGTGACTGGAATTCCGACTGGAGGTCTTGTGAAGGTCTTAAGTGGTCTCGACTACAACACTGTCAGAATGCAATCCGCAGAGTTGCAAACAACCATAACAAGTAGTTGGAAAGTTCTAGTCATTGGTGGTTTAGTCACATCATAGATTTAAACCAGCAGGATTGTTAAATTGTTGGATTGAAAGACTAATGCTTGGAAATCGTGGCTCTGTACCGGTGGAATGTCTTGGTTGATTGCATGCTGAATTTTCTATCTGCCATAGCGTGTGCCATGCGATTTTGTACTTCATAGAAAAGTCGTAGACAAAGAGATAACCTTTTCCATGTGACTTCCCATTGCAGTGTGTGAATCTAAACAAAACGATAGGCTTCAGCACTGAGGAGGAATTCCTAGCCTCTGCCAAGGAACTGCAGGGAGAGGACCTCTTCTGGGGAGGTAGGTAGGATGAGAGCTCAAGTCAGATTTGAAAACCCTCAACTCCCTGTATTTTGATGTGAATCTTTAATATCGTGAGGCATCAAGGCTTGAAAAAAGTGACAGCAAGAACTGATGTAAGGCTCCTTGCTTACACATTCCTGGGGCCACATTGTATTCGCCGTGAGCAGAAGCACCCCCTCATCGGTTAAACAGAGCCAGGTTGGTCAGGAATGTTCATTTGCTGGTGGCGATGCGATCGTAAGGAGTGTAGGTCATAGTTGTTTGTGAACCAGCAGAGTGCAGTTCAGACCAAAGGAGCCTCTGTTGCCAAGAAAAGTGCGCCCTCTCTTGGTCCAGCTGGAGGCTCATATTGCTGTAGCACAAATGCAATAGCAAGATGAATGTATACTTTGACAGTAGATTCTACACATGGTAGCTGAGAAGGAATATTTATGAGCCTGACGAGCAGGGGTCATACTGATGCAGCTCCTTGAGTGATTAAAGTTTTGGCCTTTCATGGGAAATGATGCACAAGTTTTGTTCAAATAAGTCTGGGGCATTTTTGTTACAACTTTTGGGTGAATGAAGATGTTAATCTAAATTTCGGTCATCTATTTTAACTAGCTGCGGTGTTTGAAGGTTTCAACAGTTCAGCCGATAACGACACGATCCCAAACTACGTATCATACCAGTTGCGGATGGACAGCAGAATGGTTCGAGCCACCGACAAATACAAGAAATAGTAAGTATAGAGGCTTTGCGTGGTAGCCATCTTGCAGGGCAGTTGTTTTGTTCAACAGGGAAACTTCCTTTGTGCATACCTTGTGACACAAAAGCACTGGATTGCAAGATAGCAGCCATGCAGACCCTCCATTAAACAAAAATGGTTATTTGAAATTTTCAAATGTGAATCATATTTCCAAGCTCTGTAGAACTTGTACATGCAACTCTATGGTCTGAACATGAAGGGGGGGTTGCATGAAAATGTAATCTTCAGCAATTTTATGTAAAATGCAAAAAGTCCTGCCAACTGCTTGCTGGCTACAGTGACCTGAAACGCACGAATCAAAATGCTAGAAGGTCTGACGTTTCAATCCAAGCAGAATCTGTCTCAACAAAACAAAGTCCTTTGAGAAAGATTTTACTACACATTTACACTTACACATTTACATTCAACTTCCAAACTCCCCATGTAGATCAAGTTTGCTTACCGTTTGAGTTGCAGTTTTGTTGTTAAGTCTGATTATTGAAAGCACACTTTCTGCATGGTTTTGGGAAAATGGGATACAGATTTGAAATTTGTACTCACTCATCTCACTTTGTTTATCGTTCTTTAGTTTTTGGAAACCAGGCCCAATGAGTAGCATCTACCGATATGGTGAGTACATCAGAGGAGGGTTTATCTTCCTTCAAGACATGTTTGACCAAGGCATCATCAAAGCCTCTCTCAGGACCAAAGACGCTGGGGCAGGAGCCTATGTTCAGGAGTTTCCTTACCCCTGCTACATCAGCGACTTGTGAGTGGAGAGTCATTTTCATTCATATTGCTATTTATGACACCTTAGTTTTTTGTGGTGTTGGTTTTGGCCTCGTGCTTTTGAGATTCTGTCGTAGTATGAGTTCATTTTCCTGTGTAAATATTCTGTTTGACTCCATTAAGCCTTACCCTCCTCAATCCTTCACCTGTTGGAGGACTGAGGAGTGTTAGGGTTACTGTGGTTGGGACATTACAGTTCTTCTAATTATTACAAAGCCACAGATAGGGAAATAGCCGATGTTTGAGTATGTGGCAGTAGTCTGGTCATTGATGTAAACTTCTGCGTAGGCATTCATTGTGTTTAGGGGACAAGTTCTTTTGTTAGGCAAATTTGAACCAAGTTGTGGGGACATTTCTGAGTCCCCACAACATTTTCGGACCCCACAAAATATATTGAGTGTATATCCCCACAACTACGGTGCGGGAATACCTGGGTTCAAGTGTTATTTATACATTGTACCTACGGGTCTGCTTGTGTGAATAGTGAAATGCGTTTACAGCTCTCTTGATTGCTAGTTGATTGTGAACAAAATCTGTCTGAGGCTTGCTGCACTGCACAATCCTGAAACTGTAAAATCTAACCAGGGATTGGCTGGTTTGAGGAAGTGAGAGCCCTGCCAGTGTTTCTTTTCACAAAGCCTGATGCCCCTTGGAAGTTGAATTACAGAGAGTGTGCAGTCAAATTCTTCAGGTTCAGGCAAGTTTTGAACAGAAATGACCAGGTGTTAGAGTGAGGGTATTTGCCAAACCGGCTGTTAGATGGGCTGGTTTTAACCATATACCTTGGGATGCCTCTTTCATTCAGGTTTGTACAGACCTTGGGCGCCATCTTGCCACTTCTCATGATCATCGCCTGGCTGTTCTCCGTGGCCATGATCATCAAGGGCATCGTCCTGGAGAAGGAGCTTCGTCTCAAGGAAGTGATGAAGGTGATGGGCATGGGCAACGCCGTGCACTGGGTGGCCTGGTTCATCAACAGCTTTGTGGTCATGTTCATCAGTAGCTGTCTGCTGGTCCTGATTCTCAAGGTATGAGGTCTGTTGGTTTGTCCATCTGTCTGTTTTGTTTATGCCAGCATACCCACTGCCGATCGTACTTTGTGGCCTACTTAGGAGCATCAAGCAAGGATGCATAGTGTGTGCTCGCAGACGCTGGAGATTTTATGTTGTCAGTATTCAACCAAATGTGCACAACCTTGAATTAGTTTATTTAAGATTAGTCCCGAGTATGGTACATAACAGAAATGGCCAGCTGTGCTCTTCTCAGATCTTGCCATGATATGTGGTGCCAAAATGTCTGGTCCTCAACAATTACTTCTATTCAGGCAGGTCTGTGATATAGATTCCCTTTTAAAGGGGAAGTAAACCTTGAGGCTTATTCAGTAACTAGGTTTGTCCCCTTTCCTCTGCCAGGTTGGCAAGATTACGATCCAAGCCGACGCCTCAGTGGTTCTCCTGATGCTGGTCTCCTTCAGTGTCTCCACCATTGCTCTCTGTTTCCTCGTTAGTACCTTCTTCTCCAAGGCCAATCTGTCAGCCGCCTGTGGAGCTGTCTTCTTCTTTCTCTCCTATGTGCCCTACAGCATGGTGTACTCGTGGGATGAATACATCCCAGGCTGGGCTAAACTATTCATGGTAAGGCGAGAAGACAATCTCTTCCTTTGCAGTACCTTAATCTGTGCCTTCTATCCCATATAATTGTCACAATACTGGTAATTAATTGATAGTATGCTGTGCATTTACTTAAGCTGTTTGATACATGTATACATGTGTGAAGGGGATATGTTTTCCACGTATTAGCTTACGGTCTAGAGCTACCAAGAAGCAAATGTAGTTGTAGCACAGAGTTGCTGGGGATTATTAAGCCCTGGTACCCAGGATGATATATTTTGTGCATAGGTTACCGGGTGAAATCACCTGTTGATCAGATTTCTGATCAAAATTTGTCGAAGATGAACTCCGAAGAACAAAGCAGTTTATAAGGTTAAAGTGCTTGCATACGTGTCGTTTTAAAATATTTCAGGCTAGCCAGTTATCAGGCATAAGTCCAAGCCTTTGTTTTATTTCAGTGTCTGTCCAACACCATCGCTTTTGGTTATGGCAGCCAGTACATCGCCCTCTTTGAGATCCAGGGGTCAGGGTTAACCTGGGGCAATCTCGGGGTAAGCCCAGCCTCGGCGGGGGAGCAGTTGACACCGCAACAAGTCATCACCATGATGTGGTTTGATGCCTTCCTCTACATGGTGCTGACGTGGTACATCGAGGCAGTGTTTCCAGGTACGAAACAGGGGTCGAAACAACACTTGAAGGCAGGCCATTGGGGCAGCAGCTTGTGCCAACTTTCCGTGGGTGTCGATTTTCGTCGAGGGGTCAAACCGTACTCGTTTTTGGGTCTTGGAAGTTTGTGTGAAGTTGCGATGTTTGATTAATGTGCTGTTGTGTTGTGTGGGATTACATTGATAATGATAATGAATGACGGTGACACCGATGATAAACTAGGGCTGTCGTGTTCTTCTCTAAGTCCACCCAGCATGCAAAAGTAACAGTCGATATTAAACCTGAAAAAGAAGACATTCAGAGAGTATTCAGTTTGATGATAGGTGCAGGTGGGAATTTAAGTCATGATAGGGGACACTGACTTGAACTCCTTGGTAAATTTCCCACTGGCTATCCAAACACATAAACCTTTCTGCTCATTGAAAGGACACAACACAGTCATGGTCCTTACAAACTAATGTAGGAACCAGAATTAAAAGCCGTTACTGCCATGGCACCACGCTTGTGGTCACGTGGTTCATGTATGTTGGTGGTTGAACTTGCCAAAATGTGTAAGCCCTAAGTGTAAAAACACGCCATGTGCGTTGTGCCTCCTGCCATAATGCTATCTCCTGAGATCAGTCTGTAGACTCGGTTTAGTTTGGGGCTCGGACTGGTGTGGTCTTTTCACCTTTGGTGTCTGTCTCTCTTCCTGTAGGTGCCTACGGCATGCCTCGCCGATGGTACTTCCCGTTCCAACGATCCTACTGGTGTGGTTCCGACACCGTGGAAACTCAAGATGCTGATTTGCTGCAGACAACATCAAGCAATGGCATTCCAACAGGTACCAGACTATTCAATAAAAGATCACGTTGCCTTATTTGACTTGAGTTATCATCAGTGATGTTGGTAAATGTTCTCAAGTTGGTCAACCAGTCTTAATAGGTCATCATAAGTCAGTGTCCTTGGAATGGTCCATTATCATTGCCAGGCCCCTGTCTGGTTTTAGCACCACTGCTCTATCACACTTTTATTCCCCTATTCTCAAAGAATTATTTTGATTGTCAAAACCTAAACTGAAACTGTCGTTACTTGAAATTCTCTTCCAACCTTTCAGAGGATACCGACTTTGAGCGAGAACCGACACACCTGAAACTTGGTGTCTCCATCAAGAACTTGTACAAAATCTACCGAATTGGCAAGAAACTGGCTGTCAATGACCTCAGCTTCAACTTCTACGAGGGCCAGATCACCTCCTTCCTTGGCCATAATGGGGCAGGCAAGACCACCACCATGTAAGTGATACCTGCCGTACCCCTGGAGCAGACGGCAGTCGTAACATTGGAAGACAGTATCAGTCACTAATTCCAACTCTACCAAACCTTTGAAACTTTATTGTTTTGGGACAATTTTGCAGGGTTGAGAAGCATTGATCCCAGTCCATATTTCTTAAGATTGGCATTGAAATCTCTTCTAAGTTGTAGGGTATATCGTTGATTTTTGCTAGAACCCACTTGGAAAACTTAGTACCATCCGTCTTTCTTTAGTCAGTGAGGGTGCACTTCAGCTCAGCGCGGATAATTCCACCAATTCCACTAGATAAGACTCTTTTTCTTGTAACTTCTGCATGGTTTGGGATCCACCAACTTAGACTGTTAAGCCTCGAATCTAGTAACTATTGTCCGAATGTGTTCAACAAAAGTTTGTGAGATTTGTATTTCTGTGCAACCTGTTCTCTTTAACATCAGGTCTATCTTGACGGGGCTGTTCCCTCCCACGGCTGGTACGGCGTTCATCTACGGCAAAGACATACTGACAGATATCACCAGGATTCGCAAGAGTCTTGGGATGTGTCCCCAACACAACGTGCTCTTTGACTAGTGAGTGTCTCATTGCTGCGGTAAAACACGGCCGCAGGAAACGTCATCGTGGAAAACCTACAAAACAGTACAAGAGGAGTGGATTGACTCCTTTCAGAAGTCTTTAGTCTTGGATTTGTGATTGAATAAGAAAACAACCAGTTGAGGTGTTGTGTTTGAGTAACACGGTTTCTTTATCTTGGGTTGAAGTATTTTAACCACTCTTTTTTTTTTATTGACAGCCTGACTGTGGAGGAGCACCTGTGGTTTTATGCGAGGGTGAAAGGAGCAACCAATGATGAGATTGCCGTGGAAATGGAGGAGATGTTAAAGCATCTCAACTTGCCTCATAAGAGGAAGGAGTTGACTGCCAATCTCTCCGGTAAGATTAGCAGTCTGACAGCCCTAAGCCTCGGAGCAAATTTGTAAACTGTTTTTGTTTTTTGATGTTTGGCTCAGAGTGAAGTGAGTCTCAGCTCCATAGAAAGAGCACAGCTAGATTGAAGTTGTCATCTTGGTACACAGAGCCTCATCAAACATACCACAATCTTCAATCTCTTGCAGAGCACTTTGCTCAAAGACATATCCCTGGATCAGAACTCCCAGTCTGTAGATCTTTCCATGAGCGTTAAATTTCCTATTCACTCAAGAGATCAGAAAATGTTCTATGATAACCCATTTTACCAGAGGGTTTTTGTTTGTGGACAACATCTGGGGATAGACCAAGTTCTTCTTCGACAGTTTTCTAGAAAAATGTATTTATTTTTTTAGGTGGCATGAAGCGCAAACTCTCCATTGCCATGGCGTTTGTGGCTGGATCCAAGACGGTCATCTTGGACGAGCCAACGGCTGGAGTTGACCCCTACGCTAGGCGGGAGATCTGGGATCTGCTCAGCAAGTACAAGGAAGGTAGGAAATGGCATTATAGTCGTTGAAATGATTTAGAATGGTTATTAAAAAAATCATGAAAATTACATAAGAGATGTCTGCAGCATTGTGGTTGATTCCCTCACAAGTCTCTGCAAACCGAGTCATCAAGTCATAATTTATTCGAGTGAAATGTGACAAAGGCATACCTTTGTTGTTTATCCTTTTGTAATACTGTGACTGGCATTGTGAAAGGACTTGTGACTAGCTTGACTATAACAGTGGTCAACAGAAATCTCGCGGTGGTGGTTCAAGGGTTGTGTCCATCTCTCTGGCAGGTCGGACCATCATCATGTCCACCCATCACATGGATGAGGCGGACGTCCTCGGTGACCGCATCGCGATCATCTCCTCTGGTCAGCTGCGCTGCTCTGGCTCGTCTCTTTTCCTCAAGAGCCGCTTTGGAGTCGGCTACTACCTGGTCCTCAACAAGCGTCTGCCCGGCGATGACCTCATGGTTCCGCCACAGATGACCGACCCGATGCTGTACAATGCCGGGCTCCAAAATGGAGGCTTTGGTCCCATGGTCGGCCCGGATCTGGTTGCCGGGGCGATGACAAATCTACCCAGCGATGAGAAGAAGGAGATGGATTTGGATCTAGTCGAGCCTTCGCAGGTTGGAGAAACTGAAATGCAGATGCGAATGCCAAGGCACTCATACTGTGATGCTGAATTATATATTTCTCATACGTATCTCAGGCTAAAATTCTCCAGCACTTACTATGTTAGATTTGCACGTTTGTAAGAATTGAATTTACTTTTTTTTTTCTCAGATGAAAGTAGCTCTGGAGTCGACTGATGATGATTTGAGGCACAAGAAGGACAAGCCACCCATTGATATACCAGGTAATTCCAAAGGTCACTGACTTCAAGCTGGGTACCTGATGGAGGGGCATTTTAGGAGGTACATGTAGTCCTGCATAATGCGCACTGTGCCCATGGTGTGCATGGATTGTACTCTGAAGTGTGCTGAATTTGCTCTGCTCTCAACGTTACAGATTCTCATGCCCGTTTAGTAGACTTAATATTGCAGTTATTCATCCAAGACTAAAATGCTGAATTATTATGCTCTGTCCTCGTGTCAAAATCTCCAGAAGATTCACTGACTAAAACTTTGATGGATAAATCTGGGGGGTGTATGAAAATGTTTCTATTCCGGTCATCCTGGCTTATTGAGGAAAGAGTTGAACAATTGATCCATCTTTCGAAATAATCACTCATGAAGGCAAGTGACAAACTTATTATCATCAAAAGATGTTGAAAATAGTTGGAGCAAACTTTTTTGAACTTTTCCTTTGCCAGACTGTGGCTCTTGCAAGGAATCTGTGGTGACCAGCTTTGTTCAGAGCTACGTTCCCGGCGCAGTGCTCTGCGAGAATCTCGGCAAGGAATTGTCCTACATCCTCCCCGCCGGAGCCACTCACTACAATGCCCTGGAATCACTCTTCCAGGAGCTAGAGATCTACAAGGAACGCCTCTTCATCAGTGACTTTGGCATCTCTGACACCTCTTTGGAAGAGGTTGGTTACTGTTTCACTTACGTGTAATTGCAATTGGTTCACATTTATATATCATGACAAGCGAATCTTAAGGCTCAACTATAACAATCATGTCCTTTGTCACTGTAAACCAACTGTAAATAATGAAACTACTGGTGATAACTTGGAAGAAATACTTCCAACATGTTGACATTACCACTTGGTATTCTCATTCTGCATATGCTCACAAGTAGCATTGACTCTCAGCGGAGTGCGCCACCAAGTGTTTGAATCAGAGAAGTGATTGTTGAGCTTCATGTTAGACCTACTGCATACATTTACCAGTCCTTCACTGTTCATTATACAAGTACATCTGGAAGGCCAGTATATGATACACAACGGCGTAAGCTTGGGGCAGATGAAATAAAGGCAGTGTAGTGTCCTCAAAGTAAATTCTGTCCTCTCCACTTAAAAGAAAATAATGGACCTGTATACATCTCTCCCATCTGACACCCTTCTCCAGGTTTTCCTGTCTGTCACCGATGACACAGGTATCTTCTATGAGGCTGAAACCTTCCAGTCCTCTGACAACGGCCTGCTGCCACGGCCGTTCATGGGGCGTGGCAGCCTTAGGAGGCGGAGCTATGAACTCCCGGCAAGGAGCAACAGTATCAGGGAGCAACGCAGCCGTAAGCGGTCGACAGCCGACAATGTGGCTTTGGTTGATGTGGATGGTAGGTTCAAGTGAACTCAATCCGTTTGACTAGAGCATTTTTACAGTCAAAGGATTCATACCTTCTTCTGAAGTGTTATCTTTCTGCCGTACTGATGGCCAGTTCAGTTCTGTCTTCAGTTCTGAAATCTAGAGCAGTTGAGAATTATCAAATATTGTATTTGAAAGACGTGAACTTAACGTCATGTAAATACCAATTCACTATATTTGCGTCTCAGTGTTTGTTTCTTTGAACATGGACCCAGCTGTTGGCTTGTTTATTAAAGCATGTAGCTGAGTTATTGTTCTTGTTTCATTGTGGGCCAACCTGGCTGAAAAAGTGTTTTTACCATCTTCTAACAGAGCTTGACGATGCCCATCAAGAGCTTGAAGAAGACATTCACAGTTTACACAGCATCAACCTCGACGCTGACGGCACAGATGGAAATGAGCCTGCCAGCAATAAGGAAGACAATCAAGTAAGCCAAGAGCCCAGCCAGAACCGTGGTCAGAACCCTGATCAGAACCCGGGTCATCAGCCAGTCCAGCAATCCCTCCACCCAAGGGTCAAACGCCAGCTCAGTCGGCAGTTGAGCCGACGCCTGATGAGACAGGCGAGCCGTGAAGCCGCTATGAACCAGCAAGCCAACGGTAAGTCTTACCTGTAATCATCCCATTTTCGTTGACCGTCTGACTGTTCATCAGTTTGGCTGTCTGAGTCCTCTGATTTCATTTTGTGTTTTCAGTTGCAAGTGTTCAAACCAAACTCGTCCAGCATGTCGTCACATCTCACTGTGTCAGCCTTGTGGTTATCATTCTAGTTCCCTGGAATTCTGTTTGATTGCTGGGAATTTTTGTCACTGCTTTTGTCTTTATGTTTTCTGTAAACTCAGTGTTAGTAATTTATTTTGAATATCGGCAAACCAGCAGTGTTTGTATTTGCCATCCAGCTTTTTTCCAAGTTCAGTGATAATTATTACCATCTAATCAATTCATAGTTGCAGTTCCTTTTATAATTCCGTGAGGTCTGGAAGTAATTCAATATTTTTTTAGATTGACTCAGAATTGGTCCATTTTTATAATATGTATCAATGTCTGTGTTCTGTTTTCATATTTCTGAGACATTACCCTCACTTGGTGAAGTATTTTTCCAGAATTTCACTCATGTTCGTTCTTTTCCAATAACCATCACATTACCTTTCAGATGTGGACGTGGTAGAGTCCCCCTCATTGTACACACGCGTCCAGTCATTATTACATCCGAGATTCCGTGCCGTACCCACTGAAGGTATTGGTCTGCCAATGTCCTTCCCTCGGCCTTGGTTGTCATTCATGTAGATGACCGCAGTAATTCCTGCCATTCTCAGGTCCTGCATGTTCTTGGTGCCATGGTTCAGAGTGTGTGACCTGCACAATGACAATGTGTCAGATGACAGTGTCCTTGCTTTCTGACTTTGCATGTCATTTTAGTCAAAATGTGTTGACTTCTTAGAAAACGAAATTCTAAAGAAATGCGTCACTGAAGTTGAAATGTTTGTGTGAAAAGGAAGCTGAAAAACTGAGCGGTTTTGTGGGCGTTCGATCTAGGTAATCTATTCACATTTCTTGTAGTGGTCCCTCGAATACAGATCACATTCATCCCATCTGCACTATCAAAAGTCTCAGGTGTTCCGCATCATTATGTTTGCCAACATATCTGGACACTTCCTTTAAAATTCATCAAAGGAGGGCGGGATCGTCCAGTTCTTTGTAGTTTTACTGTCGATGTGCTTGCCTTCTCGCCTTCAGAACATGTCCCAGTACATGCCGGGCCTGAAGATGCGCTGTATTTTGTATACTCTTGATTTCCTCTCAAGAGAAAAAAGCATAACTGTCATACATTGTGGCAGTCCTCATTATGCGTCTCTGTACTTAGTCCTTAACGTGAGCTGAGGAAATATTCCACTTCTTCTCAAAAATCTTGTCCGTGCTATTTCCTAACAAGCTTGTCCAAATGACACAACTACAGCGCAAGTACTAAATCCAGTCTTCAGCAAACCGATGTCTTCCTAAAATATTCAAGCTAAACAACACTGCCTTTCTGTCAAGTGAGCAAAGAAAAGACTCAAACTTTTCAACTTTGACGATCCTGCCCTCAACCTCTTCCTGTGCCGTTCCAATTTCTATTTCTTCAGAATGTGATCATCTAGTCAAAGTTCTGTGTCGCAGGTTTTGCTCGGTAGTGGGAGTCTGGCATGAACCCTTTGGAATGATTCGCGTAGAACACAGTATAAAATCACAGCTGACATCGCGTAATTTGATTCAAAGGAGTGCAGATTCCAACACACACCTCTACGTGAACATCCTCCGAATATTGCAGATTCACAAAGCCGCAATTTTAGATATTTGAGCATTGTACAAGTGCATTTCACACACAATTCAAGATCTCACAAAATCTGAGTGTACATTTACGTCTGCATACATTTAGCATGTGTACATAAAACTTGTGAGTTTATGGGTGCTGGGTTTGAAGGTGTAGAACGTTCCATGGATCTTCTCAGGGACTTTGTCAAAATGGCTTCTTGTTAGATGAATAAGAAAAGTTGTCAGAGACTGTCGGTTGTGAATCCTGTTGTGCTCTACATGTTGTACTGACATTTCAGCTTCATGAATAATGCATGAATGGTGGGCTCTACACTCCTTTGAAAGAAAATGTTTGGTTGCTCATCAAGTGCTACTTTTTGTTGGTTTTGTTTGAGAGTCATTTCTGTATACTTATCTTCCAGCTTTAATCAAATTGTTGGATATTCTGGTGCTTGTAGAAGAATTGTTTTGCTAAGATGATTTTAGATGTGTTTCTTATAAAGACATTTTATTATAAATGCATGTTAGTAGTCACGCGGTGATGATGGATAGTGAAGGAAATTTACATTAATTCTGTGTAATTCCATCTGTGTAACCTTTGCAACATGGTGGGCGCTCTTGTATGCATTCAATTTTCTGGTGATGTTGAAATGTGGTTTACCCTTGTGGACTGTGAAATAAGAAAAGCCTAAACACACCTTAAAAAAATGATGGCGAAGAGATGCTCAGTTTTACAGTTTAGAGGAAAGCTCACTTTTTAAAATCCCAAGTCAGGACGCATTAATGTTGACAATTTTTTTCATCTATAAATTTTTCTCAACACAGCAGGATTCTTGAAGCAGACATAAATCGATTGAGAAGGAAATATCTTTTTATTGATAACATGTCAATTCAAACTTCCGTCTTGTTGTTTTTAGTCTCCATCTCTGATGTTCGGACACCGGACGCTGAGAGTTGCAGGGTTCATGCTGCTGACTTGTCTGGTCATGAGGTACATGGGATCAACCTGATCCGAAGACAGTTCTATGCACTCCTGGTCAAGAGGTTCCATCACTTCCGACGGAGCAAGAAAGGTTTCTTTGCTCAGGTCAGTTAGAAAAACAGAAGCTGTGATTGAACGTTCTGGCCGTAGCTGGCAATAACATGCGTGCATATGGAAGCCCGTAGGTAGTGGTTACAACCAAGATCCAGAGACTTGTGGGTGTTACTACCAACAGTGGTTTTGCGGATGCTTCCTTCATTCTGTGCAACCTTGTAAAATGAGGTTGTACTTGTTGCTATGCATCTTAGCAGTTTGTCTTTCCGTCCATTCTGATTTCTGAAGTTCATTTTATGTGCACAAATGCCTCTATGTGCTCGGCTGGTTCCCACCTCCCCCATACAATAGATACCAGCCAATAAAGTAAGGACCAGGAACTGGTCTGTACATCCGTTGGTGGGAATGCTTGACTTGACCCCAATTGGTCATCATCAAGAAACTGTCCTGATTCACTGCTCCTGCTCTGATACTGTATCTCTGGTGAAGATGCAGAATACAGGTTTACTCGTGGCATTTATCTACTCTTGAGGCTCTCCAAGAAAGAGTTGCATCTCTAAACTTCTACAGCTGCAGGTTATCTTTTGCAAGTTAAGTCTGTCTACTTGACGCCCAAGATTTTCTGAACTCAGAAAATTAGGAAGAGAAAATGGATATTAAAACTTTATAGGAAGTTGGGAGATGCTTTCTCAAACCTTGAATTTTGAATTCTGGATTTTTTTTTTCTTTTTCTCCAGGTTATTTTGCCTGTTGTCTTCGTCTGCGTTGCCATGCTCTTCACTGTCCTCATGCCGCCCAAGACCGACACCAAGAAGCTCCCGCTGCTGCCCTGGCTGACCGGTACCCCAAACTATGTCTTCTACAGCAATGACAACCCCGGTGACAAGCTGTCCACTGGAATGGAGGCTAGCATAACCCTGGACGAGCCTGGTATAGGGACCCGGTGCATGGCCGAGGACCCATTTACAGAAGAGTGAGTACAAATGGAATCAATTGGTTTCAAACGGTGTATCTAACTTCTTCTTGGCATTAGTTGCTCAGATTTTAGATTAAATTTTGTGCAGTGATTGGGGAGTTGAGTATCGGGCCAGCTTCAGCACAAGTCAGAATGTCTCACAACATGCAGGGGATTTGTGATATCCGCCCCACCATTCTGATTGCCCATCTTGCTTGAGATTTTCAGTGTCTGATACACTTCAAGTTGAGAGAACATATCTTGATCAACTTTGAAGCGGAATTTGTCTGAATATGAGCAAAAATAGTATTTTGGTATTTGATCCATGCCTTCATCCCTCAAAAATTTGTGGCTTTGTGAAAAGCTCTTTCAACAGATCCAGGTCTTAGATTGTGACTGTCTGCTCAATATTTTCCTTTTATGAAAAGGATTAATTTGGGTGTTGTGTAAGAGGCATCATTTTCAAAATACCTGTTTGTTACCTACTTCAATTAGAGGAGCAGTTTTCAAGATAATCCTTCACCAAAATAGATTCATTGTTTTTATTTCAACAAATTGGTCTTTCAACTCAATCTCTAATATTGAACATTTCTCTTCTTGCGAAGTGGCTTCCCCTGTCAGCCCAAATCATCCACCGATTGGTCAACTGAGCAGATGGACCCAGACCTTTATGAAAAATACCTGAATGGGGAATTGACGTGTGAGTGCAGTGGTAAATCGTTTCAGACGTGCGATAAAGGGGCGGAGGGCCCGCCCCCTCCGGAACGGACAGTCCCCACCACAGATATTCTCCAGAACTACACAGGCATGAACATCAGTTGGTTCCTCACGACCACCACCCTAGACTACATCTGGAAGAGGTAGGACTTGTCCAGTCCTGTGTGTCATTGCAATGGTAACAGACCGTGTTAGAGCTGACAGCCAATGTGATTTTGTGACAGTAGTTAATCTGCAGTTTTCTTTTTCTTTACCTGCTAGTTATTCTTTTTATTTGCAAAAAACACAAAAAGCCCTGTAGATTGTCTGCATGGAATTGCATCATTGTCTTCAGAGCATCTTAGAGCTGGTAGGAACATGTGGAGGGTTATGTACCATGAACCTTTCTACACTTGCATTGAAATGCTTTAATTTGCCGTAAATAAAAAGGGAGAAACACTTGTGTCCAATCAGATTTGGAGGAGTAAGTTTCCTGGACACAGACGAATTGGCCCCTCTCACTCCAAACATCAGCAAAGACTTGCTGGCTGACTGGTCCAAGACGGATGGCTCATCGGACATCAATCTCCCTGGCCCAATTAACGTGAGATCAATTTGAGAAATCAAACATTCAAGACTACAATCCTCTTGTTGGAACTTGTTATGACATCCCCGTGCAGTGCCTTTTTTGTTTCCTTAACGTTAGTGCTGCCCCCTTGTGCCTGCGCTCACGTTGTGATTCGAGTTTGGGGCATCTGTGGCCCTTACATGTGAATATGCCCAAAAGCTATTCTTGATCAGGAAAAGGCATGTCGGCTGATTTCAGAGGTGGAGAGTCAAATTGTTGGGTATTATTTGGGCATCCTTCTAGAATTAGAAATTCTCAGCTCTCCTAAAACATTGTATATCTCATTGCTCCTGAGACCTCCCTAGAAATACCTCTGGATTTCTTCATCATAATCTTGGCCGTCTGTTGATCTCGTTTTTACGCTGAAGCACAACCCTAGTGGTTTGTTTGTACAGAAATTACCCTCAACGGTTTGAAACATTGATTTGGTTAAGCCGTGCAAGTTTCTAATAATAATTAGTCACAGAGGGATGGGTGAAGTTCTTTGATAGCATTCAATTTTTAGTCAATCTTTTGTTTTTCCAATTCTGAGCAGGACTTGGTACCCTCAGACATAACCATGGAGGATATCTATGCTGTGATGCTGTCCCTTGCTCGCTTCAAAAACGTCAAGGTAAACGATTGACCCTTCAAATTGTTTTCAGATTCCAATTTCATGTTTTCTTTTACTCCTCATCAGGCTTATAGGAGGTGTACACTTTTTGTAAGAATGACTAATTTGTTTAAGTACTGGTAGTTTGTATATTGTGGTCATTTTAATCCAATAGTGGCTGAATTTGATTTGAACCTTCCGACTTCCATATACTTCACCAGTGCACTACCGAGCTATCCAGTTTAATCGGGATCCCCGGGTTGTCGATGCTATGGGTTTAGGGCCACTTTATTAGACGCGCTTAGTGCAAGCACAATGAAACAATGATATTATAACAAATATGGCAATTACTTCACCAGATTTGAGTGGTAATTTCTTTGCCCCTTTTGCTAGGTGTGGTGGGACAATAACGGTTACCATGCCCTTCCGGCCTTCATCAACGTCGCCAACAACATGCTGTTCCGTGGCAACATGGACGAGTCGGAGCGACACAAATATGGCATCACTACCTACAACTACCCCATCAACCTAACCAGCGACGAACTCCAAGATATTATCATGTGAGTTGGTTGGTCCAGCAACGTCTGTTTAATCCAACGATGACTCATAAAAAGAAAATGTATAAAAAAAAAACAACATTATGAGCGTTTCATGATGGCTGACATTTTAAAGACAATGGGAAATAAACTTTGTTCTAATTTTGTTCAGCTGAGAGCAGCGTCTGTACTGTCTATCAGATGCTACTTTTTGACCTGTTATGGATTCGAAACAGGACTACCTTGTTAACTTTTGAAAAAAAAAAAGTTCATGTTCATTCCTGTGCAAAGATCTGTGCCATAATTTGTGCACATTGAGATGAAAATTGGTCTGGTTCCTTGATGCCCTCTGCATGTAGCACATAGCTGCTACCCATACTGTTCCTGTAGGGAGTCTAGGTCCTACACTGTACTTTACCTCTTTGACCTTCCCTCCTTTGGTCAAACCAGGAAGGAGCTACCCATCAGCATGAGCACAGCCATATTTGTTGTGTTTGCCCTGGCCTTTGTACCCGCAAGCTTTGTGGTCTTTCTGGTCACGGAGCGAGAGTCCAAGTCCAAACATCTTCAGTTTGTCAGCGGCATCAGCCCTACCACCTACTGGGTGTCCACGCTCCTCTGGGACCTGGTGAGTTAGTGAGCTCGTGTCCAGGGTCAAACCCCAAGCAGACCAGGGCCGTCACAACTTTTCTTAGTTGATGTTTTATCTTTGTTATGATACAGATTGCTGTGCTCATAACTTGATAGCAGAGAGCCACCATCAAAGTCACTATTCAGTCCTTGTTTGGATAACTTTTTACCAAGATGTACCCATTTCCAATTTTTTTTTCCCAGATGAACTTCTTGATTCCGGTCGTTTTGACCATATTGGTGTTCCGATGCTTCAGTCAGAAGGCTTATATCGGTACGGAAGCCTTGCCAGCTACGATCCTGTTGCTGCTGATGTATGGGTGAGTCCACAACCAGACCATTCCAAAATTGGACTGGTTGATGTCAGCAATGAGAGAAACGTCAATAGAGAAACATTGTATCTTGCAGTTCGTTTTCTTTTCACTTCTTGTGTACTGCAAATTCGAATGAATTTCTGCTCATGGTAGCTGAATTTTGGTTTTCCTTAAAACCTGGTTCACTAGCAAATGCCGAGATCAAACTCACCCCAATAGGAAAAGAAACACATTTTAAAAAGTAAGGCCAAGTTCGAGCAACTGTTGACTTCTAGTTGATTTTCCCTGGCAACCTCTGCGTAAGGTATATCCGGGGTACCAGGCAAAATAGACCAGCGATTGGCAGTGGTTGTCTCTCTAAGTTACCCAAAATTGAAATGAGACACTCTGGACCTCTGTTTTCCGTCTCAAACAAAGAAACAAACAAACAAACAAACAAACACCCCAACACCCCAACAAACAAACAAACAAACAACCCAACACCCCAACAAACAAACAAACAAACAAACAAACAAACAAACAAACAAACAAACAAACAAACAAACAGAAACATACTACCAGAATTTGTGTCAATGTTTGTCGCTTTTTCTTCTGCCTGCAGCTGGGCTATCACACCGATGTCCTACCCTGCATCATTTTATTTCTCCACGCCCAGCACAGCGTATCTCTCCATGGCCTGTGCCAATATGCTGATTGGCATCGTTACCATCATGACAACGTTTATCCTGGAGTTCCTTGGAATGGATGACAGTGTAGGTTTAAAAACCACTTTCTCCTCAGTTTTATGAGTAGATTCGTGAATTGTGTTGTGAATGAGACCTTGTGTTTGGGTGTGTCTTTTTGTCTTTATGTTTGGTGCATGAATTAAGCTGTGTCGCAGGTCTGTGAGTAATTTGTATTTACTTTGAATTTGTTTCCATGTAAAAGTGAGCCCGCCACTCTGTAGTTAAGCCCATCGCAATTCCAGTCAAAAGTTAATTGTTTTGACCTGTCACTGGCTTATAGGGTGAACAGTCACAGAGAAATGCCACATGAATACATGTAGCTTGTGACTAGGCTTATAAAAGACTGGATGGCTTGTGACAGACTTGCAGAGATGTCTGGCAGACTTGACCACAGCACTTGTGTGAAGTTTTGGCAGTTTTCACTTTTCCACAGCGTAGGTTTCGTCAGTCAAGCTTCTGTCTTTGCCTCTGTTAAAGAGGGACTTGTGGACAAAGCTTAAAGGAAAAGTGGAAAATTGTCAACAAAATCTAAATGCGTTGTCACATGCAAATCAAATTCTTTCAAAGCTGCATTGTTGCCTTGTATTTCCAGAACTTGATGAGCACCAACGAGAGCTTGAAGAAACTGTTTCTGATATTCCCTCCCTTTTGCCTGGGCCAGGGGTTGATGCAGATGTCCAATGTCTCCCTGCAGTCAGAAGTCGAGAGCAAATTCCGTAAGAAGACCCTTTTAAAATCCAACATTGACAGGCTTTCACATCTTAGAATCATCGTGGTTCTAACTCCATTGACATCAAGGACTGTGGCATATTTGAACAAGGACATTTACAGTTCGATAGCATCTGGTTAAACTAGCAACTTCCATTTTTCCTCATTTATTTGTATGGCATATTTTCAACAGAATCAAATGACCTTCTAAGCATTACTCAGTTTACATGTCCTTCATTTTTTGTTTCTCCACAGAGAACTTGCTAGAATCGGACCCTGCTCCAACCAACGTCTTGGCCTGGGACTTGGTCGGCAAGAACATCTTTGCCCTGGGGATGACTGGTGCTGCTTTCTTTGCTCTGACCTTGCTCATAGAGCACAAGTTCTTCCTCAAGTCCCGGTACAGTTCATCTTAAAACGTCGTTTCTCCAAAAGGAATTGTGTCACAGTTTTGCAGAATGCAATAATTTTCGCCCATCTTTATGTAGTTCTTGTGCAGTTGTATTGAGTTTCAGCCCCAGATGATAAGTTCACCTAGCCTTATTTCCAGTAGTCAGTAGATTACCCATTGAATCAGTTTAATTTAACAGGCTTTTGCCATTGCTAGTGGCAGTTATCGATGTTGATGATGCTGGGACGGGATGACGATCATTTTTTTCTGTTTTCGAAATTCTTTAAAAATTCATATCTTCATTTACTCGACACATACACCCACACAAAGGACTGTCTGGTTTCTATTCTAATCTGACAGACAGCATCTATTGACACAGGAGTATTTCAGCCAGGCCTGCCGCCTTGAATTTTCTTTTGTTCATGAAACTGGCAAAGTGTGCTGCTGACCTGTTCAATTGGGGCCAGATTAGCCTGCAGCGGTATTGTGTGACACTCATCAAATGTTGTCAGGTCGTTAGGCCAAAGGGGAGAAAAGGGGGCCGCAGGACGAGCAAAGAAACAAAAATAAAAGTGGAAATGGTCATGTACTAGTGACATACTGTTTGTGAGGCATTTTTCTTATAACTGGTTCTCTCTGCACTGTGCTATTAAAACGCTTTATGGCAACCAGCGATGCGACCAACCTCTATAGGCTGGTCGCGAATAGTTGACTAGACTAGTCCAACCATCATGGACTTGTGTGTGTTCGATGAGAGTTAGTTGAACTATGATCAACTTTGGTCCTTGGTTGAACTTGCCTATTTTTGCATTGGTACCAAAGTCACATTTTCTCAAGCATGAAACCCATGTATATTTTGGAAAATCTCAACCTGTTGGTCAAAGAGACAGATAGATTTAACATGTTTGCACCACCTGCATAACGAGCTCAGTGCCATCGCAGTCATGGTTCTAATTCTGATTGTCGGATTTACAGTCTGTAAGAACAATTGTTTCTGCACCACTTGCATAATTCAATTTGAAATGGGGCTTTCTCAAAATGTCTTTTCCTCCAATGGGATTTGTCTATAGGCTAATCAAGGCAGAGCAAACGCCTCTAGCTTACGAAGACGATGATGTGGTGAGGGAGAGACACCGGGTGCTGTCAGGAGGAGCTCAAAATGACGTGGTCCGTGTGGAGAACCTCACCAAGGTAATATGATTACTACAGTTCTTATTTTTTAATATCCCGGCCCATCGAGCCCTGAAAACATACCTGAGACCGTCTCGGGTCCCAGGGATGATGGTTACACTGTCATTTCAAGCACAGTCCATCCTTTTCGGCACTAATTTTACTCTCTGATTGGCAGAGACAACTTGTGGCAGAGTGTCTTGCCCGAGGACACACCCTCTAAATTCCCACAGGCTCAAGAACCTTGAGCTTGTCGTACCAGGTTCAAAAGAGGACACATTGAGGCTTAGTTGCTCGAAAAGCGTCAAGTGAATTTGACGCAAATAACACCTTTAAGCATCATTGTAATTTGTTATTTTGCTTGCAACTTTGATTCGATTGGTTTTACCAGTAAATCGCTTTCCTTTGCCACTTTTTGTTTGTGTAATTGTGTAACAAATATGAACCTTCCTTCTTGTTCCAGGACTTCAACACAAGTCGAGGTATCTGTCGAGCTGTAGACAGGATGTGTGTCGGTATTCCACGAGGAGAGGTAAGTGCCAAAAAGGAGGATTGTCAAATGATGTCAAATTATTATTCAGTACTTTCTAGCTAAGCCACAGACTTCATTGCTTGTTTTACAGAAACAAACAATAGCATAGCCAGAAGATTGAAACTTGGGGATTAAGACTTTGTTAGCATTGGTTATCTGCAATTTGAAATTGTCGTCTTGGTTGTGTAAATTGTAGATCACTCACCAAAAAGCTTTTGGAAAATGTGTTATAGCTGGGCTTACTCATGAAATAACCTGTCATGAAAGAAAATGTGAAGGCCACACCTTCCACCTCCTACGTGGGATAAAGCAAGAGATCTGTAATCTTGCAAAATGTGTCCTGTGTCTGCAACTGAAACATTGTTAGAACAGAAATCACTGTCATTTTAAGCGGCTAATTCTGCCATGACTGCTTCTGGCATGGACAGTGTTTCGGCCTCCTGGGAGTCAACGGAGCTGGCAAGACCACCACATTCCGCATGCTGACCGGCGACACCCAGGTCACCTCGGGCTGCGCCTACATCAACGGTCTGAGCATCCTGCAAGACATGAAGCGCATCAGTCATAGCGTGGGCTACTGCCCGCAGTTTGACGCCCTCAACGAGCTCCTGACCGGGGAGGAACACTTGGCATTCTATGCCAGACTTCGAGGGGTACCCGAAGAGGACATCAAGAGGGTAAGTGGGTCAGGGTGCCGGACTATCTACTCACAACCCGTACCAATGCGTACTGGTTGGAGACCAGTCTCTTTCACATTTTGAGAAATGTTTTGCTTGTGTCTCTCTTGTTCGTAGTTGGGACAGTTGCATGGGGGTCGATAGCATGCCAAAGTTGATAATAGGAGTCGTTTGATCCGACGGTGATGGGCCTCTGCCGTCATTTAGAATAAGATTATGTACTTTGAAAGGCCCCGATTATTTTTTTATGAACACACTAAGCACATTTAAAATTATGTCTCATTTCTCCAAATTCTGTCTGAGGTTTTAACCACTAGTCCTCTGCAGCAGGTGATTTCCTCAATGAGCCCTGTAAAATCTCTCCTTTGCCTTCAGCCATCTCTGCTTTTGTGGAATAGTGAGCATCTGTTGTCTGATTCCTTCATTCAGGTTGTGGAGTGGGGCATCAAGAAGCTAGGCTTGACCAAGTATGCTAAGCGTGTCGCGGGCACCTACAGCGGGGGTAATAAGAGGAAGTTATCCACTGCCATTGCCCTCATCGGAGACCCTCAGCTGGTATTCCTGGTGAGTTGGTGTCTTGCCTCTGAATTGAACGACTTGTAAATATCTTCCTATACGCTAGACTTCTGACATCTCTATATTAACCCTAACAGTCCTCAATCCTCCAACAGGTGAAGGATTGAGGAGTGTTAGGGTTAACATAGTTTCCTGATTAGAAATTTGTTACAGTGTAATTGGTTCCCTGGTCGGTATTCTGCACCGTTGAGTTAGTTTTTCATTGTTAAATCCATTGGTTCCGTCGAGGACTGACAGTGAGTAAAGTTGGAGAGGAAAATCCTATCTTCCTTGAATCCTAGGATGAGCCAACCACTGGAATGGACCCCAAGGCTCGTCGGTTCCTCTGGAATCGCATCACTGGCATCATCAAAGAAGGACGCTCTGTTATCCTGACATCACATAGGTATGAGAGCAGGGGCGGAGTTGTGAAACTCTGGGGCGGGCCAAGACTAAAGAACCTGTTTTGTCAGAGTTGAGCTGTGCAATATCAGGGAACCATGCTCCGTTCTTTTCTTACCCTCACGGTACGTTAATTGGAAAAGCAGAACGAGCAAAAAATTCACTGCACAGTTTGGCTCCCAATATTCTCTGGTGGTTTTGGGTATAAACTAAAAGCATTTAGCTGTATGGAGCACCAATGAGACAAGATTACACATTTAAAAAAAGCTTTTGTTTGTGTTTGCAGCATGGAAGAATGCGAGGCCTTATGTACACGAGTTGCCATCATGGTCAATGGACGATTTAAGTGCATCGGTAGTACACAGCATCTCAAATCAAAGTAAGCCAATCACAATAGATTATGCTTGACATGGTTGACAACTGTTATTTGTTCAGGGCAGATTTCTCAATTTTATTTTAGAAAGGAATACGGTCCACATAGAAGAGTTCAAACCAAGGCGACAATTCAAAACACACTTTTCGACATAGTTCATTTCAATGTTTAGAAAGTTCCGGTGAGTTTTCCAACGTTCAGCTTAGTGTCCATTGCTTGCTTTGCTTGATATTTAACCCACTGACTCTGAAGTTTTAGCTCAATAAGTCGGGTACTACCAATGAAAGGTCAAACTTCATGCCAGCAATGCAAAGGTTTTAACCATTTCATTTGAGCAATGCTAGCCTACAAGTGGGTAATGATTTCAGAGACAAGGCCTGAGATGATGAAAACCTACCCTGTTTTCTTGGCTGCTATTGGCTCTGTTCAGAATGGCAGAGAGCTCTTGTTACCTAGCAACAGACACACCACATGGATGCCTTTGTTTGCATACATGTGGCAAAGAGGACACATAGGTGATCAGCAAGCCTGCAAGGTTTCATTATGTGCACGGCAGTAGTTACATTGAAACGTTGGCTTGGTATTCTCTTTGTTGAAGGCGAGGGCAGCATTTACGTACAGGTTCATGCACAGTCCGTACGATGAAGAGATCAGCCAGATGCTGTCAGTGTGCACACAGTAACTGGCATGTTCTTCCTCTGTCTAGGTTTGGTGATGGCTATACCATCTCCATCCGTGTGGGCGGCGATCCGCCCCGCCTGGAACCGCTCATGCGCTTTGTGGCCGAGATGTTCCCCCACACCACACTGCGGGAGCGTCACTTCAACATGCTGGAGTACCAGATGCCCACAGCCAGCACCTCCCTGGCCAAGGTATTTGGTGTGTTTGGAGCTAACAAGGAACGGTTTCTCATCGAGGACTACTCAGTATGCCAGACAACTCTTGATCAGGTGAGCGTAGGGGAACAATGTTTGCTTAGTGCTCAAAACTCCCAAGAAACTCATTATTCCTTAAATACGTTAACTTTGCATTGGCTTTTTTTACCTACAAGTCAGCATTGTGATAATAAACACGGAATGTCATTCACTGTATGTCCAGCTAGCTCTGCTTTAATGATCTAACGTTCATATTTCCCAATCTCTGTAGGTGTTTATCAACTTTGCCAAGGAGCAGAAGACGGGAGATGAGGAATTACAGGAGACAGACCCCTTGGGAGTGACAGTGGTCAATACTCCTGATAGTAACCAGATATTGATGTCTCCAGGTAAGTTGTGTTTCTGAGTTGTGTCAGACCGAGGGTCAATTGGATGAAAACTGTAATTTTTTTTTCTTCTCCCAAATGGGTGAGGGATTTAGAAGACCTGATCTGATTATTTGCTGGAGTCATGTCGGGACGTGCTACTTTCCCTTGCCATCCACCTTTGTGACCCAGGTTCGAATCCCACTCAGGAAGACGTGTAGATTAGGTTTTCAGTCTCTACTCAATTCTGTGGGTTTTCTTGGAGTCAGTTTTGCCACTGCTCATCTTCAACATTTTTTTCATCACCTCCTTGCACTCTTGGTTTTATTTTGCATTTCCATGCTGCGTTGCATGTATACATGTGGGAACCTTTCATAGTTCAATAACAACAGGATCAAAACGGAAATGACCCGGGTATATCTGAATTCTTCCAAATGCAGAGCTACTTACAATGTTGGCAAAAGTTTATAACTGATGTTTTTAATGCCTGACAGCGTTTGGCTCAGTCCAGTATGTGCCAGAGAACAGCTCTGTCTATGGTGGTGGTGTTCCCCACGATGACCTGTCGGGATTCAGCAATCCCATGTACGACCAGGTACATGGAGTTCCTCTACCTGCTAGTACCCGGCCCAATGGGAAGGGTTTCACCAATCCTCTGTACGAGTCCAGTCGAGACGGGGCACCAGCACCAGGACTGAACAGCAATAATTCAAACGCAGCCAACAGGACAGGAGACATCGGACATGATGAGGATGGAGAGAAGAGTG
Source organism: Acanthaster planci (assembly GCF_001949145.1). Next base: position 517,494 of record NW_019091447.1, read on the forward strand.
TCGAGGACACCCCAGATGAATGCCTGATCCCAGGGCAGACCCCAGAACACGACCTAGGACAGACCCCACAGCAAGTCTCCAGCTTGGAGCTGCTCCTTCGAGCCCAAGCGGACGAGAAATTACTCTCTTTTTGCCCTGACGAGGGAACTGCTGATGATCCTTGGTCGTAAGTGGTCAGAAACAATCTAATTTTGTCGCAACTCAACTTTGAAATCATGAAATGCGTTATGGAGGTGCAAAATTTGTTGTATTCATAATGTCTTCATTTTTTCAGTATACATTTATTTTAACCAGCTCTTTATAGAATTGTGTAGGAATGTCATTTCATCTGTCATGGTGTACTCGCAGATTAA
>NW_019091447.1:551665-565723 GCF_001949145.1 Acanthaster planci
TTTTTTTCCCAAACATAATGAAAATGTATACCTTGCAAAAGCATTTGTTCAAACAATTTTATAAAGTATCCAGAAATGTCTCAGACCACACCACAGAGCATCAAATATGTATCTACATGTATACTTCAAACATTTCCAGTTAGTGGGCTCCGGACACCACGCTGCTCGGGGCTTCATGCTTGCATTTGTTCTGATCAGGGCTACGTCCCAGTATTGTAGTCAAGACAATCACAAGACCAGTCACAAGACCAGCCACAAGTAACAGGGTGAACAATGACCAAGGAATGCTTTTGTTGCAGTTCATTTGAATAGCTTGTGACTTGAATTCATACTGGAGGTCTTGTGTTGGTCTTACACATTGTACGTTGGTCTTGTGTGGTCTTGTCAAGGTCTTAAGTGGTCTCAACTACAACACTGCTATGTCCGCCCACTTTTCAAAATGGATTGACGCCTGTGGAATCTACATTTGAGAGTTGGGTATCTTTGGAAAAACTCCAGGTCTGAGAATATTTCATTTTGTAGACAGCCATGCTCCTTTGCCCTTACGTCTGCCTACTTCAATTTGGAATCCTGTTCCTCCTACAAACCTACAAATACATTTTAGAAAACAAAACAGATTGGCATCACAATGACTTGCAGGGGTCTGCAAACAAGAGATTTCTCAGCAAGTTTCTTTCCATCATTTTTTGGACTGTTATGGTAACTCTAGTACTTACTGCTGGTATCACTCTAGCCACCGAGTCCCACCTGTTTTGAGCTGTTACGATGTTTTCTGTTCGTTCAATAGCTGTGCCAGTTCTGGTACATACATAGACGTCTGCTGGCACCTAAGCATGTGGAAAATGACAACCGAAGGCATTCACCGACATGCTGCACTCAAGTCCAAAGACAACAACCCTTTCACAGGACTCCACCAAGTTTCAAGTTTAAGACTCACCCTTGTCCCCCAAAAATGAACTAAGTCCCTTGTCTGATTTCTTATTGTGCCTATCATACAATCTGTATAAAAAAAATCAAACTCAGACCGAGAACCTTGTTATAGAGGTGCAGTGGTCAAGGAACTTAGGTGGAGCGAAAATGGACGAACCAAAGGAGTCAGTAATATTTTGTAAATTGTTCAGTTTTTTCCTGTTTGTTCTGGGTGTGAGCATAAAAGTGGCAGTGTTCCGGCAATGTCGGGAAGAAAAATGGCTGTCTCCAGAACCGACCTCAGATTACTGTCAAGAATCAACATATCAGACAGTGAACACAGAAGAGGTTCCAACAACGCACCATGCCGGAGGGTTGATTCTGCGGTCGAAGTCCGACCGCAACCCAAGCGAGGTTCGGCGTGTGGGCAGCCCTCATGGCGAATCGTGTATTACCATCTGAAACATTCTCCCATGTTACGTAGGCTGTGCAGTCATCGCCGGTGCAGTCTGATGGCTTCTTGTAGCAGCCTTTGGTGGTACCACATCCTGTCAGCTAGAACAGAAGCAAAAATATCAATCGAGATTCCATCATCTGCACTAAATGTACATGTACACATCTAATCCATCATATGAATCCAAAACTCTTGCACCAGTACACGTGTCCATGTACCGTACGGTGTGGGACTGCATGGTTACCACATTTGACACCACATGTACATGAATGTATAAGAAGTAGCTAATTAAAAGAACACATAACCTATAAAAAAAAGAAGAAACAAAATTGACAGTATTTTTATCATTTAAATTGATGTGAATTCGGACATCCAAACACATGCATCAATGTATCATAATTTTGGAGGAAGCTTCTGCAAAGAACAGTGCTATTGGCATGATTGGGAAACAAAGGATCCAAAGTCAATTATACAAAATTCTGGCTTCCAGGCTCTCATCCCCTGCTGTCCTAGCTACGCATTATTCCCATCCAACTCCTCGGGCAAGTTGTCCTAGAAATATTCCCAACAGTACAGGTACTTACGTCTTGACCTAAGGTCAGCTGAAGACTTGCTGTTAGGATGAAAACGGTGATTCCATACCTGATATCCATTTTAGATCTGTCAAAGAAATATCCTTTCCTAAGAAAGGGGATCAGCGAAACAAAACGGAGAAAATATTAAGAGACATCAAGTGCTGAACACGCAGTTTGTTGATTGGCCCAGGTACATGTACAAATATTATGATAGAAAGCAACATTCTCAGTGGTCCATTGACTGTCACATACATGTACATATACCGGTACATGTACATGTATACATACAGTATACCAGCTGAATTTTTTTCCTGTTTCTACAGCATGTATTTGCATACTCAGTGTATGAATGGCAAAGAGTTCTGCCCCCCCCCAGATTAGAAAAACTTCACGTACCGTACCGATACACGTACATGTATAATCCTGCAAAACACATGATTCATGTACGGTACATGTACATGTACGTGTGTGCACTGGTGAATATCTGAAAAATAAATTCACAAGGACATCCTACTTCCTGGATAAGACAATCTGTCTACATGTAAGTCATTCCGGGAAATGTACTCCCTGTATAAAGTACATATATGTACATGTACGTACATGTAACTTACTGCAAGGGCTTGGCTCTTTGACGGTAATGCTTAGGGTTGCCAGCTGGATAACAGGCAATGCTTTGATCAAAGTTAAAGGCAGGTACCTAACTGCCCAAGCATTAACATGTACAGTGTAGCTGTCATCAGAAAGCTCGCAGGTCCTTCCAGGAAGCTTGCCAGAACTTGAGTGGCTCCCAGTATACTGTGAAACACGTTTATTTACCATATTTCACAAAGCCTAATTCATTTCATGAATAAATCACGAGGACTGATAACATTGACAAAGATTGTATTCACCTTTTATTAACTTGAGCCTGAACGTAAATGTCATATCATGTCAGCCTGGTACGGTCTGTCACTGTTGGTGTTTGCTTTTACCTCCCAGTGTCCTAATGACAGAGGTTGGGTCTGCATGACCCAGTTCCATTCTTTGATGGGCACGTTTTTCATTCAGTCACAATCTGAAACATACACACGTACATGTATACATACGCTTTGGAAAATCCAGTTTGGGACATGCTTTGTTCATTGCTGTTACCAGCCCTGGGCGCTGGTGCATACATGTACATTGTACACCCAGATCTTAGTTCTTGGAGGGGAGCGGGGTAGGACCTTCTGGGGCAAAATGGGTTCTTTTTCCAAAAACGACAATCCGATATTTTTTCCCCCATGAAAGAATCCCCATTACCCTCTCCTCCAAAGAAGGGTGGTAATGCCAGTTCCAAAATGCTGGCACTTTATATCCCTACAAATTTTTTTTAAAATAACAAACTTTCCACATGTCTCTCGGGGGACGGGTGGGAGGAGCAGTAACTTGCCTCCTCCACCAATTGGATGTGTTACTTTGTGTACATGTAGCTTAGTATAAGATAAAACTACAGTACAGTCCATTATACCGGGTCATTGTACCCAGAACATGAACATGTACTGGGTACCTGTGATGACTCCATTTCACTCACCACAGGCAGCAGTTTACATTTCACTCTCCCAGATGGGCAAAAATGATGAGACAGGTGCATGGAGTCAGGCTACCGGCACGTTGGTTTCAGATTGGATGAAAAACAGCCAACATGGCCAAGGGGAAACAGGCACAATCCTATCTGTCCAAAGGGGGCCGATGTGCCCATCAGACAGATAACCCAAACAAAAGACAGACAAAACTTTGAAATCATCCAATGTACTGGTACATGTACACGTATACGTACTTACATGTAAGATTACCAGTAGGCCTACTTGAGCATTAATCTGCCCAGAATACTTGCAAAGTATTTATACTGAAATTTGGCCACAAATTCCACCACTTGTATGGTAGAACGACAACTGTACACTCGACTGAGCCATTTGGTTCTAGATACATGGTACTGTACATATCACATGACTGCTGTATACCAATCAATACGTACTGTACATTAATACTCACACATCAGGGTTAGTCGATTTAAATCACTGATTCAATGATTTTTTAGTCATTGATTCAAATCAAGATTTTAAACATTTTGAAAATGGCATAAATCTGCCAAGTTTTTCTTTTATTTTCCACCTTATTTATTAGGTTGTCCACAATTTTTACACTTTACATACCAAGTATGGGTACACTTTTCCAAGTCCTTCAGTATTACTGACAAGAATTATGGAGGCACATGTGATTCAAATCAACTTTTTGGATTCAATCACAGGAATTACCGGTAAATTTTAATGGCCATGAGTGATCTAATTTCACTAAAGTGTCCAACTCAAGTTTAACATGGCAAGCACCAGCGTACAACTTGCCTTTATCAACTTTTTGTTCTCCATATTTTTATTTGCTTACTACGGAATAAATATGTGTATGTGGGCTGACTTGCTTCAAAATAAAAAAACACTTTAAATCTAAAAAATCTGTTTCTTTGAATTTAAAAAAATGCCAACTCCAACACATCAAATTAAATGCATAATCCATTAAATGTATAGTACTTTGATGTTTTAAAATGAATCGAGTCTCTTAATCCATGCTTAATCCAAACATCTGGTCGTGCTTTTTCCCCAAATTAGGCAAATATCCTACAGGCGCATGTGTATTTCCAGTAACGGGAGGAGTACTGAATGACAACACCCTCGCAGTTGCCAAAAGCATCACAGAGCAGGCATTTTCAGCCAGTCAACTGAAATTCAAGAATTGAAAGTCACCATAAAATAATAACCTTCCAAGAGTGACTGATGCTTCACACAAGATGAATAACTGATAAGACGGCCAAAGATCAAACAGAAACCACTTCAAGGTTGATCACAAACTGGTACTGAATACTTCCGATGTACAAATATACAGCTTTATAGAGCACACGTCCTAAAAACTTTGTAGTCAGGTTCAACAAACTATGTACATGCACATGTTAGAGCTGACCGCTTATTTTGTCAGATATATTTGACAATGAAAGAGTCTTCCCTTTCAATTAAAAAACAGGAATCTTGCAGGCAACAGAATTTCACTCAAAACACAAGAACATGTACCGGTACATGATTTAAATGCCAATGTTCCTTAACAAGAACTTTGTATGAGTACATGTACATTGTACCGGTACATGATTTAAACACCAATGTTCCTTAACAAGAACTTTGTATGAGTACATGTACCGGTACATGATTTAAACACCAATGTTCCTTGACAAGAACTTTGTATGAGTACATGTACCGGTGCACGATTTAAACACCAATGTTCCTTAACAAGAACTTTGTATGTACATACTAAGTACACTGTAGAGTTGGCAAAGTCATCCAAATGTTGGCTCTGCATGTATCGCACCACTGAGCATGCATGGCCCAAATATGAACACTGTGTGTACCTACATGTACATGTACCTGTGTGTATGTCACAGTACAACTTAGTATTAGGACACAATGTTATGCATGTGCCATTCATGTAAATCATAAATCACCCTGACAAGTCTCCTTTAAAATGCACTGACTATTCAACCAGACATTTACGCATAGGACTGTACCAAAGGTACATGTACATGTAAGCTAAAAATGCACTGCTCAATAGTTTTTCAAAAACCCAATACTGGTGAGTCAAGTGTGCCAACATGACGAGCGACTGAGCTTGTCTTGACCCTTACCCTCCTCAATCCTTCACCTGTTGGAGGACTGAGGAGTGTTAGGGTTAATTTATAGTCTCTTCCTCAACTACAGATGTACTCTCCCTGTGTAAATGAAACTTCACATGCCTTAGTTGCTGTACAAGTTTACTTACAAGTACAATAACTGCATGTAGGTATCCGAATAAAGTGAGACATCATGTCATGATGTCAAACAAAATGGCACTTGTCGACTTAAGCAGCATCTTTTAATAACACAACAATGCTGGTCACCATGTACATCTCCCCATTAGTTTTCTTGTTATGACATCAAACGTACATGTATATGTAAATATCTTGCTTATTTTGAGCCAAAAAATAACCGTAGTTCAAATACATGTCCGTAAGTAAGGTTGGAAGATACTTGCAATATTATGAGTGCTTGGTGAGGTCCTTCAAAGTGTCATTAATCAAACGGCAGGCATTATTACATGTATTAATCTAAAACAGCCTGGAACTTGGAAGCTGCTAGTTTCCTTAACCCCATGTTAAGGATACAACCATGTCAGCACTGAAAATTATGGGACAGAGACTAACAATAACCAAAGGAGTGTTATTGATGTGATTGCGGCAAAGGTGCAAGGAGGGGTCAGTAGATCTATATTAGGAGTTAATCTGTGGTGACACTTTGGGCAAATAAACTTTTTTGAGAGACTTTGGAAGTTCTTTCTCGGAATTACAGAAACACGAAAAAGTGACAAAGCGTCATGTGCTGCCAATGTACAATATGGACATATTCAAAGGAGGTACATGTACAAATAGACTAGTATGCAATATTGATCAGTAGCTGACTCATTTCCGTTCAATGCAGTGATGGTATTGGCATGGTTTTGTATTAAGTGCTACCACAATGCAAAGATGATATTGTGGCTTTGTGGCTTTCGAAGGTGACACAACTTGTTACCAATAGCAACTTGCTCCAAAACGAATCCTTCAATATTCCTTGCAATCTTGCGCCAGGCAAAGACTGGCACTATCACTTCAGAAAACCAGCAGAAATCTGACTGGCATCAAGTACTCGTACATGTACATGTACACCTATGGGCAGAAAGTATGATAACCATACAGTCAGTATAGATCTGCGCCGATGAGTAGGGAAGGACTAGGGATGACCCTGAAATTGCCTGATGTGGATTTTGAAACACATCTTCAGTTTGTTTATTGAGGCATTCATGTTTTGTTTCTCAGTGCTGGGGGGGGATATTTCACACATTTTGGTTGGTGTGAAAGTTCAAAATCGACCTTAATATCAACACTTTAGAGTAAAGAAAAGAAGACCTATGCATGTGCATGTATGTTCAATCAACTCAGCTTGCTGGAAATGAAGTGCAGCAAAATAACCCACTTTACTGTGAGCGATGACCGGTCAGTCAGTCAGTTGGCAAAACCCTTAATCATTGTGAGCCACTCCCAGGCTGTGTACACATAAATGTTTGCCAGGTAAAGAGATAACGGATACCTGGTAAATAAAGTCCATTCACAGTGTGTCCATGCCCAGTACCCTGGCCTGGCAGGATTGTTTGTGGCCTTGGCAGTGATTAATAATGAGAAAGGATCACACTGAAGTGCACAGTACATGTACATGTACATGTACATGTATGCAGCATATGTATGCATGTACATGTACACAATACATACATACCGGTAGAACCACGTTTAAATCAATACAGTGATTGCACTTCACGTTTTTTCAATGGTTCCTTGCCACATTAAAGGAACTATTACCAAGTACATGTACCAGCTGCAAGCGGTCTATACACTGTATATCAATGAGCAGTGAGTGCAGAATGGACAAGTTTCCTGACTTCTCCTGACATGCATATTGTACATGAACATTTTTCATTTTCTTGCAGTTTCTTTTTTTTCTTAATCTTGCCTGGTTAATCGGCTTAAGTACATGTAGGACTAAGATACATGCACATGTGCCCCATGCAAGACAGGATAAGATGATACTAGTAACATAAAAATATCGGTACATCATAATGTGATAATTTGACAATGAGAATCATAACATTATTACTGGTACTGTAAAGTCTCTTCCGTAAGTTGTTTGATCTCAAATGAAAAAAAAATGATCATCAGGTACTAAGAAATGAGTACAAAGAAAAAAATCAGAGTTCAATGATTTCCTTATTCTCAATTACCAGACTAATTTAAAGATATGCCACAACATTTTTGCAAGTACATGTAACAGCATCCTGCCTACTGGTGTTTGTGGAAGAGGCATGATGCAACACACACCACCAAGAGCGTTGTGCCACCACAGTACTGGCTTAGCTTCCGAACTACACCAATAAACATTTAACAACTTTCCATCATTTTTGAGGTGCAGTGCCCATGCAAACTGAATTAACCAAATCAAACAGGCTGGAATAAATGACAATGTGCAAGAATGATTTTTATGAGATGTGACAATTGGCAAAAAAAGTACCGGTAAAACATCTGCATTGAAAGCTGTGAATTTCACACATCAAGGACAAATTATCTCAACCTTGAGAGAAAATTAGGCACTTAAAGTAGAAGTACATGTATTGTGCAGGTAGATCCACAAATAATTTATCATAAAATATTGTTAAAGACCACATCATAAAAGAGTGTACACATGGACATCCCCTATCAGTAGAAAGTGCGTGTGCGTAGAATGCACAGCATACAGGGTGTAGCAAATTTCAAAAAAATTTGAATTTCAAATTCTGAACAGGCAAGAATGATGTTCTGGCGATATTTAAGACCTACATGTACCATATTGAAAAAAAAAATCCAAAAACTTTGCCAAACCAAAAAATGGATTCAAATATCTCCCAATGGTGAACCAGCTAATTTTTTCCAAAGGTTTTCAGCTCTGATTTGTTTTTTTTTCTGTAGAATTTTCTCTGGCCTTTCTTCTTTCCTTTTTTTTTTTAAATCAAGTAAGCTCTAGAGCCTCCCACTTCCTGTGTGCAAAGCTAAAAGAGTTTCCTTCAATTTTTTTCTACTAATAATTTGTGACCCACTCTGCGAAATGGAGTCTTAAGTCGCCAATGACTGTGGTTCTGTAGTATTACCATCAGTTGTATAGGTTGTTCTTTGCTGTGTACAGTAACATGCATATCTGCCTTTGCAGTAGTCTACTTAAGGAACATTTCAAGTTGATAGAGAGCACCTGCCCGCTATCCAACACTGACATTAAGGCCATCTTCAACCATTTTACTCCATGTCCTGACTTTGGAGTAATATGCTGAAATGTCCACCATGCTTTGCAACAATTACAGTGGTCTTCTATAACTGACCTTGATTGGGCAGACTTTGGTACCAACCTTTTTGGGGAAAGAGTTGCACCTCTTTCTGTTTTGGTAAAAATTACTGATTTTCTCCTTCCAATTAGACTGTCACTAAAGGTGTTTCCTTTCCTTGCCAGCTTGTGGGGATCCATGATTGCCATCTTGTCATCTTTGGATACAATGTAGAAATCAGCGTTGCAGTACGTTTGCAACAGCTGCTCAGGCTGAAGTGAATCTATACCCATCACCAACATGGGCTAGTTTGGTGTGTATTTGCTGTATGTTCACACAATGGTGGGGCTCGAATTCAATATTACCGGCGTACTTACTGCTCTGTGTCTTAATCATCTCACTCCTTGGTGAGGATGAAAAGCCTGTTTGATATGAAGTACATGTACTGAACATGTATGTAGATGGCATGATCTCAGGTTCCTTTTGGAGTTGTTTCCTGAATCATTAGTTGGTCTTATATTTTTCTCTCTTCACTCCTCTTTTGTTTCTTTCTAATAAAAACTGAACTTCTTTTTCCGGAACCTTATTTTTGTGACATTCGTAAGTTTAAATGGACACAACTGCAGTCTGTTTTGCAGCTACAAGTATCTCTGTGATGGATTGTGGTACAGTTGTCTCTACAATCCGGGAGATGGAAAGCTGCACATGTACAGTATACTTGTGCAGATATCCAGAAAGATGTTAAGATTGGGCTTATGCTCCTTGAATCTCTTACTTTTGAACTTGACAGCAAAAGACATAATGGCTGAATTTTACTCCCTGTTTGTACCAATTCCTAATGTTCTTTGCATCAGCATCAGCATTGGGTGTTTTCAATTTCATACATGTACATGTTGACGTACATGTACACTGCCAAAACACAATCTCTTCAGTTGCCACTTGAGTATAGATCTCACTCATCGAAAAGTTTATCTGTTGGGAACATTTCACTTCATCAGAGCTCAGTTTTTGTTGATTTTGAACTCAGTACTCAAAAAAACCCCTGAGTTTGTAGTAGATTTGGTTCTCTTCGCAAATAGAACCGTCATGAGGGGAACAACCAGTAACAATTACTTCACAAACTATGATTTAGTTTCTAAAGAGCACATGTGTAGATTGCATGAATCGATATGTTCTTGTACAGCCTTGGATGTAATGCTAGAGGCCATATGCCCCCGGCTACTGACCACAAAACCTTAGCAGGAATCTTTGGGCTTGTTTATTCAAAGGAGGGACAGTGCACGTTCACCACCACGTATATGTACATTGTACATGTACTTCAAAGGCAATATCTCATGTGTGTACAAAACTATGTACCAAAACACCACATCTATACTTGACCCAGGTCTTTGGAAATCAGGCCTGGGACCTAAATTTATGCAGATTTCATACCTCAATTAGTAAATAACAGATGACATTGCTTACACGTGCAATGTGTACATGTATATACCAAGAATGAGGAAAGTGTACCATGTGACCACAATGCAATAAAGTGCAATTCACCATGACTCAGCACTTTTTAAGAGAAATTTAGGCTGGGCAAAGTGTTTTTAAAATTTTTTTTTTCAATATGGTACAGTACATGTAGGTCTTAAATATCGCCGGAACATCATTCTAGCCTATTAAGAACTTAAAATTTGATAGTTTTATCATTCTGACGTCAGAATGAGAGTGTATAACGTTGTGAGAAATTACCTTCCGACAGTTGATGGGTTCTCTTGGAGATTCACTTGGGCTTGCCAGATAGTTATTAATGTCAGTAAAAGTTTAATTAAGTTACATTTTGTTTGCAAACTACAATTATTACATACATACATGTACAGTTTAGCTTTTAAAAATTCTTAACTGCTATTTCGTTTTTTTGTTCAAAATTCAGTACTGCCACAAATAATTGAATTACAAGTGAAACAGCTCAACATAAAGGTACAGACATGTACATGTGTACATGTTCCAGTACTCTTTACTTTCAGAAGTGAGAGGTAAATTTTTGGAAATCAAATTCTCTTTTAGGTCAAACATTTTATGCTAGAAATCTCAAAAAGGCCTTTTTTACAGGTGATTTGAAGTAAATGAACACAAATAATTCCAAATATTCAATAATTTTTGTGAGTACTTTTTTTTCCTTGTCAAGGGATGCATGCATCGTAGGTCAACAAGCACTCAACTCACACATGCATGTATTTAAATTGGAATTTAACCAAAATAAATGTCCTGTTTTGTTCAAGGAAGGATTTAACAATAATAAATGAAACACTACCAATGTTGAGGGCCAAGAAAATATTTTGCTAAAATGGCTTTTATTTTACCCCACTTTTTGTAAATCCCCAATTTATACATGTACACTGGTATCATGCACAGGAAGCACACATGTGTATAGGTCTAGACAATATCAAAAGTATCACTGCATGTTTTCTCTGCATAACGTGTGCATGTACATATATTTAATATTGACTCTAATTTATTTTCCTGAATGCATGACACAACCTTGATCTACATGTACCACATCCTCACAAATAGCTGTACACAACCATCAAGGAAATCAGTCACCATGGTGATCTTTACGGCCAAAGTGAATATGACAAGGACATATGAGTACCAGTAGGCTGTACATGTACATGCACAGTGTATGGCACTCAGCCAGACAATGCGTGTTATTTTAGGTTGTCTATCCGCACTCTCATTGAAATTGAAGTCTAAATGTATGAATACTCAAAATACATTTAGAATTCTTCAGATTATTCCACAAAGTGACAGATTTCTAAACAATGTGTAGGTTACACGCTGGCTTTGTCCAACCTGAATATGTGTGTGTAGGCCTATTAATGATTTTTTCTTATATTTTTGAGCTTTGTTCGAGAGTAAGACATTTATCATGCACATGTACCGGGTATACTGTATGTACATGTACATGTACTGTAGGTGAAGAAAAGAACAAATTATTCATAATGTGTATGAAACCTCTCACTTCTACGAGACCATCAACATGTATTTCTCCATGGTCACATCCCAAGGAATTAGGGTGGGAAAAGGATACTGTTAGCAACATTTTCAAGCAATTCCACACAATTTTGCAGCCTGCATGTACTGTAGAGAGACACAATCTTCCCGAGTACAACAAGATACAACTGCATGTTCTGCACAATTTTCCTACGCATCATCAGCCACCTGATCCTCAGGTTTCAAAGATTCCTCATCTGGCCCACACAGGTGTATATCTGGCCCAATGATATAAATTGATAACTACTCTCATTAGGCCTAACACCTGTTGTCATACTGCACACAAATTCCTTACCTCTTAAAGTTAAACCCTCACACGTACAATAGCACTACATTTATTACCTTCTCTGTCACGAAAGGCAAAGTGCTTGCAGACTTGAAGTTGACGAATGAACATAAATGTACATGTACAGTACGTATAGCCTTCCTCCATGGTATAGCATAGGCATGATAGGTACGGCACTTCCAACGTACATGCACAGCTCTAGCACCTCTGCTAGTGCTACACAAACACATCAGAAAGTCTACTGAATGAAAACAGATTGTTCGTGTTTGTAGACAAAACTTGGAAACTGGAATACCCCAACCATTCGGCGCAGGCATATTTTTCATCAATGGCAAAATTAGTTCGGAATTGAAACACTCACCTCATCACAGGAAAAGGCACACGATTTTGCGAATGCACGTAACTTTGATCAAAGCAAAGTAGGCGAGCCTGCCAATACAAAAATAACTTTTCTTGTGTACGGACGTGTACGATACGAAAAACCACAGTAAATTCTCAGTGCAGACGACTGTTTTCTGATTTTAGGTTTCCTTTAATGCTAGCGCCCTCAATGACGATGTTTCACGACGCCTGTAATGACCGGCCAAAAAGACACTGAGAAAAAAATAATATGTAATTTATGGCTCTGATTAAACATAATGATCGCGATATATTCAATTGCTGACATAATAATCGCGATGTATGCAATTGCTGATAAATTCGTCAAGTGTTAATGTCTTAATTCTAAGTTCTTTATTCTTATAGAAAAAATCAAACTATGTTCTTCCTAAGCCTAATCACGGTTTTTCCATTACGCTTGAACTTGCTGCTGTGTTTCTTGACAATTCATTTCTTCGGAGCTGTAACAAATTTAAGATGGTGTTATAGGAAAAACAAAAACAAACAAAACAATAAAAAAAATCATATCGTCACAAAGCAGAATAGCTATGCGGATGCATGGACGGAATCGGTAACACAAAACACGTACACTGCTTAGTGTGCCTGATCTAATTGCATTTTCGGTCTATAAATTGTTGATTTCGTTTTGTTTTTCTCTAAGCTACACTATCAAGAATTCATTTTCTATCCATACTTCTCTAGACGACAGTTAGAGACACTAAAAATCTTTTATGTAAAATGGACTGAATTCATCTCAAAATTCTCTATAAGTATTGTTGAAAAAGAAAGAGAATTTGAGATGCAAGTGAGTTGTAATTCATTCCTACGTATACTAGCTTCCTTTCTGATTTTATTTTCATGCAGGTATGAGTGTGATTTCAGCATGGCCTCGACCCCACATATTAACTACTTCAACCTTTCCATCATGGCGTCTGTTGCCCGAATTGTACCTTGTTTGTATACTGGTACCATTGCACTTTCGTTCGAGTTGATTGGTGTCCAGTGCATTGATTGGTTAGGGAAGATTTGACGTGTCACATTGTGTACATGCATCTGAAATTTTATCCTTGCCACCACGATATTAAAATGTGGAGTTACACTCAAAAACAGGTAATGAGCTCCTGGAAACCTTTGCCAACTCGAGTCAACACTTCGTACATTGTAGTCACTGCTCAGTGGCTTTGGATGTAGCGAGTGAGTACCTTTAGAGATAAAAGAGCAGTTTTTCTAAGAAAATAATAAGGATGTGCGAGCAACTAAGAACCACACTCAAAAGCCGTTCATACCACTGTATACCACTCTGTCATGCAGACTGACGTCTTTAATCTTACTTATCCAATGCTTTGTAGTGAAATAACGAGGTTAAGTGTACAACTTGTCACCTGTGTGCATATTCCCTTTACATTTTTGTTAATAAACCTGGTACAGTATTTAAGTGGGGCATAGTAGGCCTTGTTGTAACTACTTCATTTTGAGCAGGAATGTGCAACCATTAATTTTGGTCT
>NW_019091447.1:565930-593133 GCF_001949145.1 Acanthaster planci
GTGTGTTCACACTAACACAGCAGTGGGGACTACTTTGTGGGGCCAAAAACAGAATAAGATGCAAGATACAAATATGTTTGCATTCGTAATAAAAATCAAAAATCGTCGGAAACTTCCACACTCACTTAACAGTTGCACAAGGGAGTTCCACAGAGACAAAGCAATTATCCAGCAAGGTCTATGTGCGTCATTTACTGAAAAAAAATCACATTTTGTGTTTAGTTGCATAATGAACTCTGTTTCAACAAATGTATGCATTCTTGAATAAAAATGTGCAACACAACATCACACTCTGGCTAATATTTAATTAACAGCACTATCATAACTTAATATACATTGTTCAATACTGCACAATAGAGGGTTCGCGTGGTAGCTATCTTTCAGGGCAAGCTTTTATTTTACAGTGAAGCCTCCTTTGTGCACACCCTGTGGAACAAAAGCACTGGCCTGCAAGATGGCGGCCATGCAAACCCTCTACAGAGTATAGATTAAGCCACTGACACTTGAAAATGGTATCAAGTGCAAAAATGTAATTTCCATTCAATTAATAAGTCCTCATTTCATCTCATTTTAGTTTCTGCTTTTTTTCCTGTAGTTGGTTTCAGTTAGTCTCAAATCGTAACAATCGTAATTTGTTGTTTAAATAATGAAACAGTTTGGTAAAGATATAAAGAGAATGTTACTTTCAACATGTCTTTTATATAACTTATTGCTCTCCACAATAAAATCCATTTTTACGCATGCAACCTTTCTGTAATTAATTTACATAAGTAATAACACCGAATTACCTTACATTATAAATTGTAGGATACTTATGAAGTTACGCCTCAATGTCAACAAGACGTCTAAGTACAACAAAACGTATCGATTATCAATTATTAAAGTATAAATCTAAGGCATATTCTGTCAATGTGTTCAATAACATGAGTTCCTTTTATTTTACGACTCCTTAGGTTTTGTAAATACACGTGATGGTTTATATAAAATTATGAACAGGGCCCCCAAAGCCGGGAAAGGGGGGGGGGTTACACCATAAACACTATATAGGGGGCGATGTTCATGATAAAGATGTACATTAATTTAATGTGTATAATCTTACATCAGAATGGTTCAATTATATGGCTTTAAACATTTATTCAATCGTGGAAATCAGTGAAATTATTTACTTGTCACTCTAACGATTTTGTATGGAAACTAAATCAATATTGCTAAAGGGTGGATGTTGGTTAAAATTCACAGCTGACCGATCAGTCGACTTAACTAAGACAAGCATTTCCAATAAGGTGCGACTCGAAGCTCTGAATTAGAGGGGCCTTTTTCCAATTTATATTTTGTCTGTAAGAAAAGTGACTGTGTATCGCATTATAGAATAAAGTTACAGTGATTGACTTGCAAATCTGATGTCTTTGGTAGCTTTCTCAACAACTGATGATTTATCGGTAATTCTCATAGATGGAGCTGGAATCCAAGTAGGTCTGAACTACCTGGTAGCAGAATTGGTACTGCGCCTGAAATGAAAGTGTTAGACATTGTTGTAAGATGATTTGATATTTGATTTGATGATACTTTTTCTGTTAAATTTCGATGGTGAATAAATCTTTAAAAACACATCTTTTGGGCTTTAATTTCAAGTCACATTGTCTCAAATGTATTCACAAAATCATTTCGGATTGATGCAATTGCCTCCAAACGTACCAAAGTGTTGACCATCCCAGCTCGGGTTGTCCTCAGCTTTTTAACGGCCTGAAATACATCCACAATCTTCTCTTTCTCAAGGTGGTCCACAACAGAGAGCAAAGCACAAAAGGTTCCACTGCATCCTACACCATCACTAAAGACAGATTTGGAATTGATTGGTCAATCCTCAGCCACAGTGAATATAAACAGCTTTGTAGCACAGAGGCTATTTTCCTCTTGTTGGACACTTACATGCAGTGGACAGTGATGGGTCCGTCTGGGTGGTCCCTTGTCCACATCTTAACAGCCTCCAGCACCTTGAGGAGACTAGAAGGTGAGTTGGGAACCTCCTTCCTAGAGGGCCAGCCTAGGTACTGGATTTGGCAGACGCTCTGAACCTCGTCACTCTAAAAGTTCAAGTATATTTACCGGTTAAAATTGGTCTTATCCTATGACTGTATGCACTGTGACAATAGTGCATTAAAACACGTTTGATAATTTCCAAGGAAACGTAGTGGTATGGGATCGTATTATGTCATAGTCCCCGACTGAGTTCATACCTACGATAGCGCCCGATTAAGACACCATAGAGTCATACCTTTCTAAGGGGATAGGAGACATCAAACTGTCGTATGATGATGTCGCTACTGTGCTGGTCTTCACGTTTCAGTGTAACGGTCAGAGGTCCAAACTGTAAACAGTCCTCTGGCCAATACTGGACAACGCTTGGGTCATCGTTTATGGAATTGAGCATGACTATGCAGAATGATTTGTAATCAAACACCATTCTCCAGATGTCACCCACTGTGTTAGGTAGGGGAGCCTGGGTGGCTAGATAGGCATTCTTGCCTTTGTGACCCTGCAACACAGAGGAGTAAGCAAGTTTGGTAGTTTCCGATTATCACCAGGAGAATGGCAGTTCAATCGTGGGTCAATAAAATGGAATGACCATTCTGCGCGGGATGCACAGCACATGTATGAAGTAAAGCATCATGCCTTAGGCTTACATTCAGGAATGTCGCATTGATGTAGTTGGTACTGCCTTCATCACCTTTCGTCATCAGATAGGGACGAGTATTATCCTCTAATGGACAAATTAAATACTATCGCATTAGAATATAATTATCACGTATATGTCTTTCTTTCTTAAAAACATATTAATTTGATCCATATTAAAAAAGCATGGCACCGTATGAAACGTTTTGAAAGAAATAAGAAATCATTCGAATGCTTGGCCACTAAGAGCAGACAAAAGTTACAAATACATAATTTTCTAGTGAAGGCTTAACCATTTTACGGCAGCTGCAATATAAACCAACAAGAAGTAATTCATGTGTGTCGCAGTTAAATGTGCTGAATACTTTCTCTGCCGATTGACTTACTAGGAATGCAGTCTTTAAATCTGTTCTTGTCAACGTTGGCGGCGTTCCGCCCTCCAATACACTGATCTTCGTTCCACGATGCGGTGAATGACTCCAACATCTTGTAAAATGTCCGACAAAAACAGGGAATGATGGACGATTTTTATGAATTTTTTCTCCAAAAGCAACACAGTCTTACAGATGTCTCAAAGGTGGTTGGGTCGTTCAGGTGCTTCGATCTTTGCCCTTGGGTGTTGTTATTATAGAATTTCTAGAACTGCAAGTCGAACCTGAATTTAATCAATGTGTGTATCCTCGTAAAAAAGAGATAATTGACATTAAGGTTATAGAGGTAACGAGAGACAGAAAGGGCGTATTTCCCCATTCTTGGTATAAATGTCATCTTGCTTGACGAGTCAGCGGAGGTTACATGTACAGCTTCAATATACAACTTGCCTGGAACTGCGCCTGGATGCTGTTGGTGCCCGTCCTCTTGTCGCGCTTCTTAAGTTTGGCGTAATGTTGATGGAACTGATCAGCTTTGAAAGCTGTGTTCTCTGACAAGCTGGACTCTAACAGAGCATCGAAAATGAACTTATATTGCTCCTGTTTAAACGATAACCAAGAAAGGTAAATGACCACTTTGAGAGAAATTCCATTCACAAAACAATTTTCAAGAAGCAGTACGCTGCTTTATTGTCATTCATTTAATTCTTCAACCCTGTGGAATTCTGGAAAACCGGCAACCAAAACACCGACGACTCACCAAAGTCTGTACCATGAGAAAGCGTTGCTCCCTCATGTCACGGACAAACTTCAAGACATCAACTTGGCCCTCTGCCTCGGCCATGTCAAGCATCGAATCCACAGAGATGAATGTCCCTGTGCGGCCAACTCCAGCACTGAAGAGGACAATGAGACACAATCGAGAATAAGTGTGTAACAGAAATCTTTGAAAGTTCAGTTCGACTTTGACACTTTATATACAAATAAAACCTGAAACAGATCATGTAAGGAAACTGACTAGGTGCTTATGAACGATTATAAAGGTTTAGAAGAAATTGACTGGAGCGGGATTTAAACCTGCGGCCTCTGGAATACCGTACCAGTGCTCTACCAACTGAGCTACCCAGCTCTATGTTTGTGGCTCTTCACAAATAAAACCTGACAGACCACCAAATAATCGACCTGCAGTGAACCACGATAGGTCCGTGTTGGGTGCTCTCTAGATCTGTCGCTCGGATCTTCATGATAAATCGAAGCAATGGTGAGGATTCAGGTAGTTTCATGTCTGGCCAGGTGATGTACTGGAAATGGATCAACTCACGATATTCACCCTCAGGCTCACTGCTCTGAATATAAATCAAACAAGAAGTTTAGTTATCACTTAGCCGTGCTGTCAATCGTGAAAAATATGAATAATGGAAAAAATATTTTAACGTATAATGAATATTTGAACTCGAACAGTTTTGCTGGTAAATGTTTGGGTGTTATATATATACAGTGACAAGGAAAATCCAACAACAAAGATTTATTGTTTGTACATGTATATACTTACTTTAGACAAGTGGAAAGTCCGAACAATGAAATTTGAATGTGATGATTCGTCCACTTTGCGTACAAACAGTTCTCCATAGTCTTTACCACCCTCGTCCGGCCAATACTGCTCACATTTCCCCTAAGAATTATGTCACAAAAAAGGCAAATATCCTACTTAATATTTGCCATACTCCTTCATTTCTAAGGGAGTCATTTTGGTGCAGTGTAAGCTGAAGAGAAACGACATCAGTTTTGAACTTTATTGCTTTAGCAATGAGACCTGTAATTTAGCGTCAAGTGGATGTAACGATTCAAAGAAAAATCTGTTGGAGAAAGGACAGGGCACAGAGGGAGATATTATAACTGTGGTTATGTCAGTACCTTGCCATTCTCGATCAGGTTTGTAAGCATGACAATCTTTCCAACTCTCTCCTGCCACACCATGCGCCACATGTCGTTCACAGACGCCTTAGTAGGACCTACAAAATATTCATCAGATCCTCTTTTCAAATTAAGCCCAGCAGTTCGAAAGTTTTCATATGAGCGTGTCACTGCCTGTTTGTCTCAAAAGTGTTGCAACGAATGTCAGTTACAAATTTGACATTAAAATGTAGGCTCACTGGTCTAATCTTAGGAAATCGGTAAAGTGTAATAAAAGTTGAAGGCTTTGGATACAGTTTAATTAAGGATAAGGTATCTGATCCTTGAAAGTTCCACAGTTTTTGCTCTTCCCTTCCTACTCGAGTAAGAGAGCTGTTTTTTTCCAAAGCATTGGTAGTGTTGTTACTATAAACAGCAGAGGGGAACGCACTTTATTGGCAGTAAAAAGAATCCAGTGAAACTGCACGAAGGCGCATTGTATTCTTGTGAGTTTTTAAGCCTTGATTCCAACGATTCATGAAATACATTTACTTACCCTGACAGGCAATGTATTTGGATTCATGCTTGTAGCCCTACATGGGAAACATCCAAAAGAACACGAGAAACCATTAGAAGTTTGGATGGAAAAGTCAAACATTCAGGAAAATACAATCTTCACAAAAAGATTGGAGTAGAAGTTAACCTACATTGATGTAGGAGGCGTTGATGTAGTCTGACTGTGGATTATCTTCGAGACACTCCAAAACAACGCGAGAATGATCGTCTGTCAGAAATTATAATAACAAGTTTACATTTTATCTGCTTTCTACAGGCATCACTTCTGGTCAAAATCTAAGCACTTGCCACACTAGGCAAGTTGAATAGCATCCTGTTTATCTATAAATGCAATGAAATAACGCAGTGCAAGAATTGTCTGGAGGAATCAAGCGTTGCTATTAAGTGACAGAAGTTTGGAAACTGAAGGCGTACATTATCTCGTGGCGCGCGATAAAAACTCACAGGCCAAAATGTTGTTGTATCTGTTCTTCCTCTTGTTATGATCTTGTTTGGCCACACTCCACGAGTGGAGATGTTCTCCTGGGATCGACTGTAAGAGAGAGAAAAAGGTAAAATCCAATTGATGAAATTTTATATCCAACTTTTCTTATCGTATAACAGCTCCAAGTACGACAGCAAACATTTCAGTATGCTACAGTATTCAATTTTTTTTTCTTTTTGATTATATCACCCCCCCCCCTTCCATTTGAAAAGTACAAAAATTCAGGGGAAAAGTTGATTTCAGTTCCTTTTCACAGGCCTGTAACTCTGATAAATGACTGACACAGAACGGCTATTTTGTGTTCGTATTTTTCGCAAGGGGTATTGTGCTTGTTACTGCGCCATTTAGAATTAAATTGATTCTTACCAAGTACACTTTGACAATGTGGTATTCTGTAAACCTTTCAATTAAAATTACCCCCCCCCCAACCCAGAAAAGGCACGCCCACATCGATTGAAAAGAGCCCCGTTAGTCGAGAGCGTTCATTTTGTTGGTAGCAATGCGACTGCAATACTTAGTTTGAATGTCGTTCGTGAACCAGCGATGTGCAGTAGGTTGCTACTGAAGGAGCCGGGGTAACTGCGCCCTCTTTTGGTCCAGCTATAGGGCCGGTTGCAGGGTGGACTATAGATCAAGACAAATCCAGATGATAATAGCTCCTTTAACTCACCTCGTAGTCTTGTTGAAACCCACTGATCTTTTCCGATGTCTTCCTCTTGATATATTCTGCTAGATGTGCCATGGCCACTGGACCGACTTGGGGGAAACTTTGAGAGGTCTTGGCTGATGCCTTCAATTTGGTCTTGGCATAAGGCTTGACATAGGGTTTAGGCTTAGTAACAGGTGCGTTAGAGGATGGGCCAGGTGTTAGTGAATCAGTGGATGCTGTGGACGGTCCAGCTTTGGACGGGACATTACCAACAGGCATCTCATCAGTAGACTTTGGTAGATTAGCGGATGGCAGGGATTGATCAGTGGATATTTCAGCTGATCTAGCAGCAGATGTCGACGGAAGATTCTGAAGTCCAACTGAAAATTTGCATATTAAAAGGTTTCGTGTTTGGACCCCAACTCCGAACATTGGTAATCCGCCGAGTGAGTAGTTTGTTTCAACAAGTTTGCTGTCATATCAATAATTGTAACCTTCACGTTAACATTCTGCAGCATAAGCTGTCGCATAATGCACTGTATGGATGTTTTGTGAACACCGTTAAAATGTATTTCAATTTTGATTGTTCAGTATTGCCATTTAACCTTCTTCCTCCGCCAAAAGAAATTTACACACCTTCATCCTGATCTGCAATTACACTCAGTGGTTTCTCTCCCTCCTGTCGTCTTTTCCTGGGGGGTGACAAAAACTCAAAACTCTTAAAATTTATCGCTTGGGATTGTATTATATTTTCACTAAAGTAATTGCCATTGAACTTGCCTGACAATAACAGCAACAAGGAGTACAAAAACCACAGCTAGCAAGACAACGACCACAACCACAACAGCATTTGCAGAACTAGCCTCGACTGGAGGTTTTGAAGCATCTGAAACAGAAAAGCAAAATTCATTCGATAATTCTTTCAACAGTTTATAGTCGGGTACTTTAAAGGTCTGAATTGAGACTCTTCGGTCATGGCTGCTGTAGCTCGTCTTTCCATTGGCTGCATAAACCTTATCGATAAAATCTCCCATGTACTGTTGCGTGCATCTTCCGCAGATCCAAGATCCCATATCTAAGCTGGGCAAACACCGAAAACGTCACTTAGTCTGACTGACATTTTTCCACGTATATCACTTTGTAACCACAATTGTGTAAAAATGTGAAATGTGAAGGATTTCCTGCCAAGCCGGGCAGAAGATAAAAGGTCCTGCATATTGTTACGACCAATTCATCAAAAATAGAGGACAAGCTACCCGCAATGTGCCCCTACAGTGGTTTCCCTTCTTCAACTCGTTTCAATTAATAACCTGAATTTACTTTGAGATGAAACCTTTTTTAAACTTAATAAGCGAATATTTTGCCATCAATAAATAATTAAACAAGAGCATGCAATTTTCTTTTGCTCTCAATGAACACGCACGGTCATCTCATATACAGTACCTATCGGAGTATTCAACCGGATGCTCATCGGGGGTCCCAGTCCAACACGTGTTGACGCCCACAGCTTAAAGGAGTAGGATGCCCCCTGTGCCAGACCGTCAACTACGACCGAGTCTGCTTCAGTGTGGCCTTTATTTACCAGAGATCCTGTTACGTCTAGCAATTCGTACGAGTAGCCGGTGATGTTACCGCCTCTCTTGCCGCAAGGAATGTGATACCAAGACACTCGAACACTTTGATTGAACATAAACACTTCGTTTGGCTCAGGAGAAGCTAATGGTACTGTAAGAAAATGATGGAAAAAGATGTGAAGAGTTTCAATCTGTTAATTGATATTGCAAGGCTGGCAATGGGTTGACTTTGCTAGATTGCGATTAGAACGTTATGAATCTATATTTGCCTATTCGGCAATGTGTTAACTCTTGCTAGTAATGTAGAACCTGTTCGAAAGTAATTAATTCCTGTACTTCACATAATATAGACAGAGAGGCACACTCGTATTCGCAGCGTCCCCAATTTCAGTCATATTCCCCTACGTAGTGTTTTATTGGAAAACGTTAAATTCAAAGAACCAGGCTATATTCTACGATTTCATTCCGACCCCCCAAATCACCTGGTACCACCCCGTTTCGGCTCTCAAATTTATACTGTGCGTTCAGGAATACGACTGAAGTTGGGGACGCCGCGGGCACGGTCTATTGGCTTACCTCCTTCATCTGTTGTAATGGTCTCCATTTGTATGAATTTTTCGGCAGCATTATTCGCTGGTACCACTTGCACGATGTAAGTAGAGTAAGCATGTACCGAAGTGATGTTGGTACCACTGCCAACCACGACTCCCCAACTCATCAGCTCAGGATTGCTCTGTTGTTCACATTGCTCCAGGTTGACAAGTTGGTAACTAACAAGGTATGATGTCACGGGGCAAGGGTTGTCTTCGTCACCAGCAGTTATCCAGGAGGCATGGATTTTATTTTCGAACGGCTGGAGGTTAAAGGACTGAATTTCATCTGAAAGGAGACGAAAGAATCTTGCATCCTCAAAAAAGTGTTGGTCTTCATTCTGATGTTCACGTTGCAAAAATTACCACCAATAGAATACAAGTACTGGTTTAAAAAGTAGCCTAATGACGTCTCCCTGGCGGTATGCACTCAAATACAATCTGGAAGAGACAGAAAACAGTACATAAAAACTCATCGAGCTATCACATATCCGCCTCCCCCTCCCCCGTTTTAAACAGTGAAGAGGTGCTTATGCACGGAGTTTAAGATTGACGTCGGTTACAATCTTCAAACTCAAGTCAAATGTCAAAAAATGGAAATGTTGATCAAAGTGGATCCTCTTAATTTAGATATTTCTTGTCATTTTAGCAGGAAGCCGAACTCCGAAATGAACTGCAAAAGGTGTTTACCAATAATGACCGTGTCTTGGACTGTCCAGTTTGTCCACGGTCCATGTCCTATGTTCGTATATGCCCGAACTCTGATTGAGTAGTTGGTGCATGGTGATAAATCACGAAAAGTAACCGATGGCTGCGTGACATTTTTCTTCTTGGTAGCTTTATCTTTTCCCTGTGGTCCTGATCCTCGAAATCTGTACTCGAAGTGCGTGATGTTCCCTCGTCTACTGCCACACGGAATTGGATCCCAGGAAAATGTGATGCTGTCATTGGACGCTGCACTTCGAAGAACCGGTGCTGCATTTGGTGCTGAAAAAGATCGAATTCTCTATCAGCTGACAAATGGAGAGCTGATTTTGGATTAAACTGAGCTGGGGCAGAAAAACCTCGTCCTTACTACTATAGCAGCAATAATGATTTTGGTTCTTGCCAAGTTCTAGGATTCCAAAATAAATCCGTAGCCAAGTCAGTAAGTGCGAACAGGTGTTAAAGCATTGCTGTTGTTGGTTTGCATCCAAAACGTAATTAATGCAACTTTTCAAAAACCTATGGTGAAATTCATAACTTCAAAAGACTTTGAACCTATTATGGGTCTCAGCAAATTCAAACAAGAACATTACTTACTGCTTTCACTAGTGTTTATACTGATGGAGGTTCTGTTACCTTCCCCAGCACCGTTGATAGGCGCAACGTGTACACGGTACTTTGAGTAATGAGCGGGTAGGCGAATCGTCACGTTGATATCCTTGACTGTTCCAAATGCAGTCGTTGCTGGAGAAGTCAATTCCGAGTCGCAATGGTCCAACTCGATGAGTTCGTAAGATACGTTGTAAGATGTTGCACAGCAATCACCTCCCGGAGCCGTCCAATGAACGTGGAATTCATCCTGTCTAGGCGACATCAGGTGGCCGAGTACATTTAAATCTAAGACGGGTTCCGGTACTGTATGAATCCAAAGAAATCAGCAGGGGGTAATAATCTTTTAAATTTGTTTTCCCTGTTGAAAAACATTAATCTGCAAACAAAAATGCGCTTTTTGCCGAACACGAATAATAATGTCAATTCGGTGATTGAGTTTTGTGAATTACAAAAATATGAGGCACGCTACATCTTAATTAATGAACCTGGCTGGTATTTTTTAAACCCGGATCCCAATGCATTAGAGCGATATATAGGCCATGTGCTAAGAACAAACGCGTCTTGTAGAGCTCCATGCAAATATCGAACGTAAACAGAACAAGTACTCACCATCAGTCTTCGTTAGTCGTGTATCATTGGACCGCTCTCCTCTCCCTGCTTTCGTGTAAGCCCAGACACTCACGGTGTATCGTGTACAGGCTAGCAGTCCAGTGTATTTAACTGACGTAGTCGAAACATTCATTCTATCAACTCTCACGTTCGATCTTTTCAAACGTGTTTGATAGCCAATGATCTTGCCACCTCTTTTCCCACAAGGGATTGTGTTCCATGTCCACGTGATACTGTTAATTGTTGATGAACTGCTGTTGATTTCAGGTGCTGCCCCTGGTCCTTGTATGAACCATAATTGATTGAACAGTTAATGATATTGGAAGGAATAACTTTGGATATTTAAACCACAAACTAAAGGAATCGTATTATTGCTAAATTTCAGTAAACTAATAAGTTATTTATATACTACTTTCGCAGGGAAGTCGTAAAAATATTCCAGATTAAGGTTCCTATGCAAGGTAATATGTGGCCTTCAGTTGAAGCCGCCAATGTGAACTGTTGAATAAAGAACATAAGAACAGTTTGCAAATAAGCTTACTTGTTTCCCCTGTTGTTATCTGCAGCGGCGATGATGAGCCATTTCCAATATCATTTCGTGGTGTAACAGACACATCGTATATAGAGTACGCTTTTAGTCCCTGTAAAGAGATGCTTGTGTTAGTTGTGTTGACCAATCCGCTTTGGTTATGAACCTCGCCGCAATGATCCAGCTTTTTGAGGGTAAAGGTCACCAGATAGTCAAATGCAGGACAAGAGTAGTTTTGGCTGGTTCTGGATGTCGTCCACGAGAGATTTATACCACTTTTACTGGTTCCCTGGTTGGTAAGTGCTGCAACGGCATCTGGGGCTATAACAAGTGAGTAAAAAAGAAATTACTAATATGAGAAATCTGTCAGTCATGCTTTCTCTGTTTTACTGGTGTCTTGTGGGGAGATTGTTAAAATTATTTCAACAGTTCATCACTTAATCACTCAATCTAGTCCATATGTTCTCAGGAAATCAATCGCGAGAGACAATTAAGTATAACCAAACAGGGCAAAATGGACGTAAACGGTAATTTTGGTGCTTTGCTGGACGACTAATGTTTTCTTATCTTTTTCAGTTGCAAATGCACCAGTACATATTCGATGGGGACAAGTATTCGTTAAAGGATAACAAGGTCAAAAGAAGTGTTATAAAAAAATCTACATCTCATAGTCTCGAAGTAAAATATCAAACAGTGACGTAAATTTGTGCCAGAAATTTTGGGGTGTGGGGTATAGGGAAAAGTGGGGGATGACTTGCCCAGCCAGGAAGATTTGAAAAGCGGGATGAGCCCGGGGAGTGACACCATATATGACACTAAAGGTCAATGTCCATGATGTTAATGTTCTCCTGTAATGTGTATTCCAAATGGCAATATCCATGGCTTTTCAAAATTGGTTTCCTTTTTAAAAGTGATCATTAATCCATTTTAGTGGTTGGAAGTCTGATTTTTTTGGGGGGGGGTATATACCCGTCCACCCCAGGAATTTATGCCGATGATATCATGTAATCCATCTGAGGAAGGCAATAACTTGAAACGTACCACTCCAGTAAGTTGAAAAGTGTGTAGAGCTGAATGGTCCGATGCCTTTGGTGGTTTCAGCAGCCACCTGAAATTCATAAGGTACGCCGCATAATGGGACAGGTACCGAGACCAAGCTGCTGTCGATCCGTACTGGTTCTGGCTCCTGACGATTCCCGTACGCTTTCAACATATAAACGTAATTCACTATCCCAATGCCATTGGTGCAATTCACTGGATGCCATGTGAACGTTTTGTTCATTTTATTCGAGAGGGTACTGATGATTGCAACATTCTGCGGTGCAAAGGACTTCATAGCAGGATCTATAAAGTTAGATAATGGTAACTGAAACACCTTCGATATTTGAAAAGTTATATAGCGCGGAGAGAAATGACTGTGTTAAATCTAAACTTGTAAGCCCAACCTAAATTCACGAAAAAATTTTAATCAAGTTGATGAGCGTGTTAATGTACAATGATAACAGCAGATAACAACCGAAAAAAACTACAGTCTTTTGTAAGTGAAGAGAGCTGAATCAATACCATGAGTAAGATTAATAAAGGCAGAAGAAGTCACTGGGCTGCACGCGTTGATCCTTGGGGTTAAGCATGGAACGACAATTCAGCAGATGAGCTCTTTACTTAACATTGTGCATGATATAAGGTGAAGGCAAGAATTATCTATACGCGAGAGCAGAGATGGGCGCTTTGATTGGCACTACTGATTGTGTAGTATCGCGTACTTTATATTGTTATGAGAATTGATTTTTAAATCTCGCACAGTCTAAACCCAAATGAAAGCATTTGAAGGTAATTCTGTACAGATATGAGCTTATACCTACTAACTTCATTCTACCTTTTGAAATAAAAAGCAATTCCCCTTGATCACCATCCACATTGTGTGTAACACCCTTGCATGCAATGTATAACTAAAGCGAGATAGCAACGACATCTGCAAAGGCCTCACGGAACCTTGCTATGGCCATATTAATTCATGAAACAATGCTCTTTCGACAGTGAAAATGTTGTTATCAAAGACAGTGAAAGACACAACCTATGACAAATGGAAAATGTCTTTACCTAGGAAATCTGTGCAGGTTGTGTGGCATGATGCCTTACTTCCGTTAAATGGAAGGCATTTCTCTGCGATTAGAAAGAAAACAACGCTTGTTAACCAACGGATGGGGCATAATTCGCTAAATGACCTCCAATGTCAGAAACCATGAACATTTGACATGGCGAATTGCACCTATACATTAGGCCATTTTTGCAGGGGTTGTAGTGGTTAGACATACAAACTGTTGAATTGGATTAGTTTTCCCAAGTTCACCTTTTCTTTGTATAATGTCCCATGCACTATTCGGTATACGTGTTCTTTTCAATGTTATAATTTTTGGGAGAAACAGACAAAATGGCTGCAATTACCTTGACAGTTGATGCCTGTGAATCCTGGTGCACAGTCACCGTGACACTCGCCCGTTGTTCCATTGCATGAGACTCCCTCCATGCAGTGACAGAGTCGACAGTCATGCCCGTATGTGTTATTGTCACAAACTAAAAGTAAACAACATGTTAATTTGACAATCTGTGCACCATCATGCTAAAGTGAGAGCTGTTCTTTTATAAGGACAAAACAGAGAAAGGTAAAGTAAATTAGGCCTATACCTTGGCAATTGATGCCCGTGAAACCCAGTGCGCAGTCTCCGTGACACTCGCCTGTTGTTCCATTGCATGACACTCCCTCCATGCAGTGACAAACCTGTGCACAGTCTGCTCCGTAGAAACCATCATCACACACTACAATATAATAATGTAGCAATAATTTCGTGATAAAATAGCAGCTACAGAATAAACCTGACTCCAATAAAAATCGACTCCATTAACATAAAACACTCGCGCGTAGCGTTCGGCAAAAGCAAAACGAAGCATTGCCCTCGGAGCGATTTTGACGGATACGCAAAGCTTAGCATAAGTGTTGACTCGCACGTTGAAAGGTGCGTACCCAGTTACCGAAAGCTCGGCAATTACATAATTCAGAGCACTGATTATATATTATTTTTTGTCAATATTCTTTACTCAATCCCTATCCGGTTCATAAGTAACTTTGCCACGATTTTCGGGCTCCCATTGGACGGTCGCTGAAGTTGCACGTTAATTTCCGGTTCCACGTAAACGGCGATCGATGCATGCAACGCCATGTGCAGTGCATGTGCAGTGGACGTGGTTTAAACTGAAGTGTAGTCACACTTACGAACCAGGTTGGTCATGATATCGACAAGAATATAATATCAAATCAGCGCTCTGACATATTTTAGAGCACTGATTTGATATGATATTCTTGTCGATATTCTGATCACGGTGCTTCGCATCCCTTCCATATTTCTCAGATTGGTCATGAGTCTGAGTGCGATGCTACACGCAGAACGCACCACGCACCGCATGTTTACCTCCTTCAACTTAGTTTGTGCGCATGCGCTAAAATGTGGTAAAGTTGTGGTCACTCGACGCTCGCCAGCAAACAACTATTCCAATATTCATCTGCAGAGATCTTCCGCACAGTGCACAAGTTTACTGGTTATACCAGAGAAATATAATCAGGCCTCAGATTTCATTTTGTGATATGTTTCGTGTAAATTATATATAGCATTTGGGAGGAAATGGGGTGAAAAATGTCTGTGCACATTATATTTCCGATCGTAAAAAGTTTGAATTGTTCTTCAGTTTTTCCACACGTGTTGCATATGTTAATTAATAATTAAAAAGTGTTTGAAAACGGTTACCATGGTCTGTTTAAGCTATTACGAATTGTCCTTTGTTAAATTGATCAATTTCAATTTTGGCTCCGACTGTCAGCCGTTCGGCCATGGTTTATGTGGGACATATGCGCGTTCATGTACAGTACATGTACATGTACTCCATCAACGCTCATAAACGTATACATGTACTACTACGGACAATTTATTCTCGTGCAAAATATTTAATTTACAATAACTTGAAAAAAAAAACCGGGCGGCCAAAAGGGTCAAAATTAATTTTACAAAAAATAAAGTATTATAAGTTGGAACCAAATTTGTTTCAGAATTCTTCTAATGATTTGTGTTTTGTTTCGGTGTGAAAAATTGAAGTAAACTGCTGGCGACCTTTGGTTTGGACAGTTTTTTTTATTTCAATTATTTTGTATTTTCATTTACTGTTTTCATTTTGGGAGCTTTTGGGGGCATATTATTTTCAGATGTTGGTTATTTATTTGTTAAATTATCTCTGTTATAAATGTTTTAGAGTTTGTTTGTGTTTAACCATTTACATTTTGATGTGAAAATGTTATTTGCCCGTGATTATTTATTTTTGGTGAAATTAATATTTGTGACATTGTCACAGTTTGATTTCATTTAAGGGATTTTTGTTTTATTATAGAAATGTGCCGTGTTTTGTTAACTTAAAATTGTGCTAAATTCCAGAACGTTGGGTTCAATTGAACTGAACTGGCGGACGAAATGCTGAGGCCAGTGCCTGTGACTTTATATTAAATACTTGGTGAATGGTTGAAAAGTATGGACTGGACTCTGGTCAGTAGACAATTGTCGGACAATAAGAAAAGAATGTTCATTGGCCGCAATCATTCCAGTTTAGTTGGTACGGTTTTAAGGAATTTGGGATAATGCATTGCGTTTTCGCAAGGGCGTCGGCTCGGCACTTGGTGACGAGATTGACTGCTGGCACTACATCGGGGCATTAGAGGCCCGTCTGACCCGATCATCCTCCAGGTTGGACCGATGCGTTTGGTCGGGGATTGGGTTCATTTTCACAAATACTGCATCGTATTGGGGAGCTTGAGAGCACCAAGATGCCAGTGAGAATACCAGCAGTCTAGAAGTCTTGTCACCTTGTCGCCCACATCTTCAAACTTAACAGCCATGCCAGGTTACCTGATATAGCCTGTAAGTATTTTCTTTTGTATAAAAACTGCAACAAAATTCTGTGAAGGGTTGTCAATCTTTTATTGGAAAGAACGTTGTAGTTCACAGGACCATGATGAAATAAAGTATGTTCAAGCAATTGTTTGATTAAAAGCGAACAAAACATCGTAATGTTTTAGGAGATCTTTATGAACTAAACGCTGTGGTAAATTATTCAAGCGATAACCCGAAACTTGGAAATGTAGTGAAAGTGATTGGTCAGAAATCGTTTAAGAGTAGTCAACTGTATTTAATCGAAACTGATTTTGAATTGCAAATAGGGCTTTTTATCTTGGACTGGGGTCTTGGTTGGCGGGTAGACGTTCCCCCACTGATGTGCCGTGCCAGGATGACACCTAACCCCGGGGACGACAGCGGGACCCGCCTCAAACCGAGATCCTGACCAAAGACCACAAGTGCCCATCAGTATCTTTTAATTTTGATCTGTTCTCTTGGAGGTTTGAACTGTGTGATTAGTAGTATTTAAAGGGGGACTCATATATTAAATGTGTTGAACTATATTTCATCGTGTTTGGTCCTTTATTTTCTCTGAGTCGTTCTTTTCAGAGTTTTGGTTCAAAGGTACCAATTCCAAGGCCTTTTAGGAGGATTTGTGACAGACATATAAATTCTATTTCTTTTTAATTAAACATCTTAATAATTTGTTTCTCAAATGGTTTTTGGTGTTTGTTTTGTGTTTTGTTATTTAGATTTTTGAATAAGAAGTTTCTGTTTGCTCGTAGGCCTAATTGTTTATTTTTATTAAAATTAATTTTGGCTCTTTTGGCTGCCAATACCAGTCATGTCTGTCCAGATTGCGTCACTAAGTTTTGGCCAATCAGATAAGGCATCATCTCAACGAGGACCAGAGATCGTTGAACTATCTTGGGGGACGGTATACTTCGGTCCCAACGGACTCGTCCCTAGCCGCTCAGGGACTCTCCGGTACGTGCCGTCCGATGCGTCGCGCCTCGATGAGGAGGGCGCCCTCGCCTTCGTCGGAGGGGCGCGACGCTACAATACACATGACACTTTATTTCGTTTGTTTGGATACACTGGAGAAGTTGTTTTAAAATGGGAAAGACCGTGGACGTATTACCTTTCAAATCTGATGGTATTTATTTTTTTAATCACTTTTTTAGAATTGCTTCAAATTTTGTGCAACTGGTTTTCATTATAATACGCTGGTTTAATGTTGTCTGACCAATATTTAGTTATCTCCGTGAATTTTGTTTGTATTTTGTTAGAAATAAATTACGGAGTCCATTCGCTGAAAGAATTGTGGTAACAGTGTTTTACATCGCCTGCCTCGAAATCCACAGTAGAGTGACGGAGTGCGCATGCAGGCGCTAACCCTCAACTAAGTGGTGCACAAGGGAGCGAACATACGTGCACGCGCTCGCCAAGTCAATATACGTAAGAAATTCTATAGGACAACTTTCAAAACAAATATACCACAAATGGAAGGGGTATTCGGGAAATGAAAGTAACATTTTGGAACAATATCGTTGAAAAATCATCATAAGTTGACTTCTTTTTACTCTCTGAACAAAAAGGTACTGGTTTATAACTTACTTTCATTGCAGTCGATTCCCTGGTACCCAGCAGCACACGAGCAACCATAAGGATCTGGTAAACAGAACAGCATCCCTGTACACGTAGGACCGCCTCCCAGCTCAGGAGAGTCACAGCGGAAACTTCCTGATTGTCCGAAACGATTGGGACCTTCCGCTGAGGACCATGGCAGAGAAATTCGTTTTACTAATCAACTGAGAAAACAGGACATAGCAGATGAGTTTTCCTATCAATTTTTCATGGCATCAACTAGCCCAGGTTGGACGACGTCTACATTACATTGCGACTAACGTCCAGGGTATGAAAGTCCTGAAAACTATGCGAAATTTTTTCCAACACTTTTGTTTCACATTTTTACATGACGAAGACAGCTTAAAATACGAACAACGTATTTTGGAGGAAATTCTGCGAAACTTCATCACGCCCACGGCTCCTCCACGCATGCGTAAGGGTCACTCCGTTACCATGCATTTCGCGCATGTGCGAGTACCGCGATAGGCGAACGTGAACTGTACATGTACATTATGTCAGGTACATGCATGTTGATAGCGAATCACGACGGAAAGCGGATAGTTTCGCAGAAGGTTCCCCAAAATACGTTGTTTGCGGGCGTATTTAGTAATTTCAACACAGCATTTTTGGAATTCAGGATACAAGGCACTTGTGAACGACATTTCGTCTGGTAAAAATGTGGGCAAAAAAGTGTTGAAAAAATTTCGCATAGTTTAAGGACTGTCAACCCTGGACGTTAGTCGCAGTGTAATGTAGACGTCGTCCAACCTGGGCGAGGCATCAACTAACTTAACTTGTGCCTTAAATAAAGCGTCCCTCAATCTGAACCAGCGAAGTTGCAAAAACGCGATGTTTACTCTGCTTTCCTGGCCTGGTGATGATTATTCCGACAAAACAAACGTCAGGCTCGCCACCAACATCACATGGCCCATCAAGAGGAATTCTTCCGGAAACTTTTCCAAATTTGTTCTTATGTTCAGGATACCTTGGTACAAAATGGTTGCTTTTAACCACAAAATACCTGTTTAATTTTTCACTACATAAAAATCAGTGCCGGCAGCGGAAATATTCATTGTTATTCGTGTTGTTCAGCATTATTTTCAGCATTGTGCCGACAGGGAGTGCTCACTCAGGCGGGGGAAATGTTTCATGCGACATTTTACCTCTTGTTTCATTTAGGAACAAAGCTCAGTGCTACTGGGTTGAAAAATCTAGTGGGCACCTGGGTTTACACATTTTGAAAAGTGCACTGTAAGGAATTCAACTGTGACTTGTATAAAAAAAATTGTTTAATTAATTTGAAGGGGGATTGCCAGAGAGGCATGAACACCCGCAAAGGGGGCGTAATCCCATGTCACAAAGTGACACGACTGGATACCAGGGAATCATCATGTCTGGAAACCCTAACAAAACAAAGACGGTTCACAAAAATTGAAGTGCACATTTATCATTATTAAAAAAAAATGTTTACAAATACGTTCAAAAGAAACATCTTTTAAAAAATCTTAAACTTTATGAGGAACTTGTTAATTGTGACAGTTATTTGTTTAAAAGATTTACCTCCAAGTTTGAATAAGCCCATACATACACATCTATATTATCAGAGCATTTTTCATAGTGGTCGAATAAAACACCACAAAGACATTGTCTGCAGTTTGCTAACCTAATGCTTACGACTTGCCTACGGAAGCCCAAGACGCTCCGAGTACTAGACAGCACCATGCGCCATGACGTATGCTAGAACACTGTGTGGCTCAGATTTATGAATTCAGTACATTAATGAATTCAAAACCTTACGTTTTTCACAAAAATAGCCGCTGAATCCAGGCGGACAAATGCAGTCGCCAGTCCGGTCTCCACAGACACCGCCATTGAAACAGGTTGGACACTCTCTTTCACACAATGGTGGATTCCATTTATTCTTATGGCATCCTGTGAGTAATGAAATCTAGCTCTGTACATTTTATGAAATGAAAAACACTAATAACTACATATCAGAGTACTCAGTCGCACCTTAAGCTTGCAAACTGTTTATGGAAGCGATTTGTGCTATCTTTTCCATGAAACCTTTCACATTCACCGACCACAAATTTCGTTAAAAATTGCGGGAGCTTAATTGATTGTTAACAATGCAAGGTTAGACATGAAGTGAGTGATAATACCTCTGACAATCAACCGCATGAGCGCCTGCCTTCCATTGCTACGTTCCATAGCAAAATGGACTTCATAGATCCCAGTACTTGAGCCATCAACGGTTCCAAGATCATAGAATGTACGATTACTTCGTTTGTTGATGACCCCACCGCCGTTCTTTCTCCAGCGGGTGTAGTTACGGGATGAGTTGGTTACAGTAACGGTCAGATTGACTGCGTCACCCAGGTTGACTGTCTGACTCACCAGGGTAGGGAGAAAATCAGCTGTGGATAATTTACAAGATTATGCAAGGCAGAGAGTCATTAATTAATCATATCCATGATGAAAGTATCTATTTTGAAATGGACGAAATAGTGTTCCGGTACCCTGCGTACGTTACAAAGAAACACAAATCTTGACACATAGCAATTTCATTAAGCTCCCTAAAGAAGCACTACATATTGTTTCGCAATAATCGGAAAGTTTTCAGCTTGGCATATTTAAACGTTTGAAAAGAACAATCGATCACGTATCAATTATTCAGTTCCTTACCAGGGCTAAATTGGGAGACTTGGTTTACAGACGGTTAGTCAAAATTCGATAAAGTTTGTGCCTTATTTTTAAGTGAGCATAAAAATCTTGAGCATAATCATCAACTCCAGTCCATCTCCAAAGAAATTGAGAACTCTAACAGGGCAGTTTTTTCTCCAACTGATGAATGAACAAACTTCACCCGAATAAAATTGCACATCGGCACATCTATCACTAGGACGGAGAATTTTGCCATGCGTGTTCTAATTCTATTTTAATTCCTTTTCGATCTGGATGCCGATTAGACGCAATTAAAGAATGAAAACGTATTCCTGCTTCAGTGTAACCCGGCCAAAAGTGGACACAGATCTAATCACTAAAGTCTCAAATTAAAAAGCAATATAGTCATATTCCATAACTGGAATAAAGTTCTCTTTCACAATCAATTATGAAGTGGGGCATCTATGAGGAAATTGGGTAGAGCTATTAATTTTCTCACTAAGACTTTTGCTGTTTTGAATTATTACTCGGCGTATACATTCATTTTTAGATTCTGATATTTTCATCGCCGTACCTTTATTGCTCATGACGACAGTCTGCACACTAGTAACGTCACCTCCGGCCTTGGTAAGTACACACGCAAAAGCCCCTATTCTTGTTGTAAATCCGGACAGGGGCATTTTGAGCAAAAAGACGTTATCGTCTTGGTACGAACTAACTTGTTCAATATTGTGCGTCTGTGGTAACGGCAATGACAAAGGTTTTTCTCTTCCACCAGTGTACGTGTAAATGGTCCGAGCAAAAGACAGCGTTCCGTCACTGCCGTGGAGATAACCGGCGATGAAGGTGTCTTTGCTACCAATACGGGGCTTGGTGATGCACGTGAAGTCATCCGTGCTTGAAGCTGAAATCGGATGTATTGAAATAGTGAAGAATTTTTCTGACAATAGTCAGCTCATAAATTAATATTCATTGCCCTTGACTCGATAATTTATGAAATAAACACACGCAGAGTTGCAAAACCGATTCCGAATTTTCTTGTGCTCAAAAAACTGCTTATGAGATATTATAATAATTCGTCGAATGCTACGTTAAATATTTCATGAGCTGTTTTTTTAACATAGGGCGGTACCTGCGAATATATGTATATGTTAGATTTACATTGTAAATCCCCTACTAACAAACAAAATGTCGTGGGTTGAAGACCCTCATGAAATGTTTTGGACAACAGTACTGTACTTAAATCTTCTCTCTGTTTAACCTTGGCAATTGATGTCCGTGTATCCCGGTGCGCAGTCTCCGGGACACTCTCCCGTTGTTCCGTTGCATGATACCCCGTCCTTGCAGTGACAAACCTGCGCACAGTTTGCTCCGTAGAAACCATCATCACACGCTGTAACACAAGATGTGGTTATAACTAAGTGATCAAAATGTAATTTTGATTTTTAGACAGCATCTATCCAAATAAAGCCTTGTCATCTGATTGCCGGATTGTTCATGACTGGTCACTGAATTATAAATGTGCGTATATGAAATGATGGTCGTATAATATTCATTGTCTTTGTACTGCAAGCGCAACGTGGTATAGTCACAATTGCGGCTCCTTTGTCGATGTCTAAGATACAGTTTATTCTTCCATTGTTTCTGGGTTCTTCACAGAGACAAAGATGTGTGTACTTCCAAGTGCTCGTGGAAGGTACGGTCGCGGCTCTCACACAAGCACACAAACTTGGGTAAAATTGGTTTTACAAACTAATTGACTTCACCGGATTAATTCAGTGACGAATAGAATGTTCTATATCTCGACCCAAAGCCCAGCAGAGTGGGAAATTCATTTTTTTTTTACCATATCAACTGCACTTTATGTATTCCAAACAGTCAATATTTGTGTCATGCAAAGCGGGAACCAATCATCTCCGTGCACAAGTCGCCCTCTCATTTTCTCAATCTGGCGTAAAATTGCCACAAAATGCTCCAACAGTCGCAACCGTGCTTCAACATTCAATCTTCTTAGGTGAGCGCTAAACAGTCACTGTTCAACGCAACAATTAAATATATAATTCCATGACTTGCGGCCAGCAACCAACTAATTAGATAGTGGGATTCGTTCAGGTTTTTATTCAGACGACGAAATACTGGATTTCATTAGTGATGGTTATACCTCTGAAAGAAAGAAAAACTTAAACGTGTTGTACTGTAAATCGTCCGAGGATTTAGTAAATGACCAGAAACACTGGAGCTTAACCCTGTTCAAGAATTCACTCTAACATGGGCGTAAATCCCGGATGGATGGGGGTACACGTCCCTGCCCCCAACTTTTAAGGTGGGGGATGGGCTAATTAATCATCCCCGCACTTTTTGGTTTCACCAAAAAAAAAATTAAAGTGGATTGTAAAGAAATTTTCAGACTTTCAAAGATTAAATTGTATTCAATATCATTCAAAAGGGGAAAACTATTTAAAAAGCCAAAAGTACGCCATTCTAAGTACATATTACAGATGTATATTGATATCATAGACAGTGACCCCTATATACAGTCATACTGTATCATTGTCCCACCTCCGCTTTTCAAATTTTCATCTACGCCACTGAACTCTAGACGCCAAGTCTGCAGTGAACGTAAAATATGACTCTGGTTTATTACTAATGATGATCGTATGAAATTCTTGTATGGATGGTTCAATACAATAGCAAGGTATAAATGGTGTCCATTTTTAAAACCTACTTTCATTGCAGTCGATTCCCTGGTATCCAGCAGCACACGAGCAACCATAAGGATCTGGCAAACAGAACAGCATCCCTGCACACGTAGGACCGCCTCCCAGTTCAGGAGAGTCACAGCGGAAACTTCCTGTTTGTCCAAAACGGTTTGGGCCTGCAGCTAGAAACAAGCGAGGCACTGTCCTTTTAGTCAGAGGTCTATAAGCCTACTTTAAAATCAAAATTCCACTTTGGCAAACTTGACTTCATTGATCAAATACCAGCTTGTGCTCTAGAAGGGTACTCATGGTACCTTAATCTCGCTTTTCAGGATTGAAAATAAAAAAAAATCCCGATATAGAAAAAGCAACATCTTTAATACAAAGGGCAAAGGCCAATGAAGAAAATGTCATAGTTTAAAAAAAAGACACCATTTAATGATTTTAAATACCATGCTATTTAATTTTGGACTGCCCATTTATAGCTCTGTCTGCTGACATATTACTTCACTCTGGCTTCCAGTTTTAAAAAGACTAGCCTACAAGAAAGGAGTTTTTGTCTTGAAATGTTTGAATTCCATGCCTCCTAAATATGGCCGATTTCTTCTCATATTTTGCAAAACATTAAGTCTCTAGACGGAATTCAAATGCCACTTTAAAGATCCCCACTATCAAATAGAATAATACTATCGAAGTTCTGCACTCACCGAGGAAAAAATTTGGAAGAGTTTCGTATAGTCCAGCTAAGATCTACAAGATTGCTTTCCGTTTTTAAGATTGAACGTTTTACTTACCTGTATTTATTTTAACACTTCTTTTTAAACCTTACTTGCATCTGTACGTTTGTGTTCTTTATGACCAATACTATTTGCCTTTCGTATTTCTAATGTTTTTGTTAAAATTTTATAAATTTTTGTTTAATTGGATTTGTTTATTTATTTATTTCTATTGAAGGGCGCTATAATGGAAACCAGCTTTGGCTGTTTAAGCTATCCTGGAAGAATAAAGGAATAAATTAATATAACATATTCCCATTGAAGAGTTGGGGTTATCTGTAATATTCGCTGCCCATTTTGGATAACTGAAAAATACAAAATTTTCGAAATGAGCTGCAAGAGAAATGTTATATTACACTACATAAAGGACCCCAATTTCTTCCAGTTTTCAAATTCAATTTTGAGTTTCAAGCTTGAATGGGCATGAAATAAGTGGGTTTCATATTTATTCAAGGCTTGCCGTCTTGAAACGCCTGCAAAAACAATTGCTTTCTATACTGATGGCATATCGACAACAGGACGAAGGAATAGTGAATTCAAATTTTACCATTTTCACAAAAATAGCCGCTGAATCCAGGCGGACAAATGCAGTCCCCAGTCCGGTCTCCACACACACCGCCATTGAAACAGGTTGGACACTCTCCTCCACACGATGGTGGATTCCATTTATTCTTACGACATCCTGTGAGTAATGAAATCTAGCTCTGTAAATTTTATGAATTGAAAGACACCTAAAATTACATTTCAGAGTACTTAAGTCTCACCCTAATTAAGCTTGAAAAATGTTGGTTGAAGTGATTTGTGCTGTCTGGCTATAATCTTTTCCATGAAACCTTTCCCATGCATAGACTACCAATTTCATTAAGCATAAGCATAGCTGACAGTGCGTCAGTTTGGTAAATAAAAAAGAGTGATAATACCTCTGACAATCAACCGCATGAGTGCCTGCCTTCCATTGCTACGTTCCCCAGCAAAATGGACTTCATAGATCCCAGTATTTGAAGCATCAACGACTCCAAGATTGTAGAAGGTATGATTACTTCGTTCGTCGATGACCTCACTGCCGTTCTTTCTCCAGCGAGTGTAGTTACGGATTGAGTCGGTTACAGTAACGGTCAGATTGACTGCGTCACCCAGGTTGACCGTCTGACTCACCCGGGTAGGGAGAAAATCAGCTGTTACAGTAATTAATGTCAACAAGAAAGAGGTCAAGTTTGGGAGAATTCAAAGGTACAAAAATACTGTCCACAAAGCATGCTAACAAGAACAACACGAACTTTTTCATGACAAGTGAAGTTAAAAAAGAAGGAAATTTCATTCCGTAATTAGCGAAGGTCAAATGACCGGTATTAAATTCAATGATTAACAGTCCCACATCGGAGGCTGAAAACAGTGAATATAAATGAATGCATTAACTCACTTCAGTTTGGTACACTGAATCACAACTGCATGTTTACAGTAACCGTGTATTTTCTCCAAATTAGGGGATGCTAAGAGCAACAACCCAGCAATACAGGAATTGAATTGTAATTGTAAGCTTACAAAGGAGCCTGACCTGGGTACAGGTGTTTCTCACAGAGAGAAAGCCACGTACGGAATACGTACCCCTCACGCATTGGCAAGGGCACGGGGGCATTTTTCGTAAAAATGTAAAAGAAAGAAAAGAAAAGAAATGAAAAGAAGAGGGGGAAGAGGATAAAATGTGCAAGTTTGGTGCCAGGTTGTTGAGGGTTTGTTAGTCAGATGCAGTCATGAGTCACCCACTGAAAAGAGACATGGTTCCCTTCCTAGAGACACTCGTTGTACATTGGGAAGCATTTTACTATATCATTAAATGTTTGTTATCTGGTAAAGAAAATAAATATACCAAGTCTGTATCCTGGCATCGTAGATTCCTCCTGACCCCAAAATCTATCAAGCTGAATGTCTGTTTTTGCAATGTAAGCTAATTAAATGAGTTGCAGTAGTTTTTTTCTCTTCAATCTAAAGGAAAACAAGTGAAGTTGTTAAAGACACTTGTGACGGAACTCGAAGTAACTCGGGAATGTTCTGTTGCTTATAATACTAAAGCTTTCCTTGTTGGTTTGCATTTTCAAAACAATGTTTGCCCATGTCGCTTTCCTTAAGCCGAAACCCGAATATTACGGTAGGATTAATATCATGGATAACTTTGCTTGTTTTGCTTCATGTCTGCCATTCTGTATGTAATCAAACACGTGATCGAATTGTAATTAAATATTTGGACTCCTAAAACGCAGTCGGCCACTATATGCTAGATATTGATTGAACCACATGTGCAAAGACACATTTTTGGAGTTTCAATTCAATCATACATAATCGCTTTATTGTTACTGTCATTTGAAGTTCGTGACCCCTCATGCAATGAATTTGTAAATGGAAAATTATACAATTTCGGCTGACCTGTCCCGGAGAATTATGCTGGAGTCAAAATGACCGTAATACATTACTGGAAAAAACCCAATGAAGGCTCTCCTTTGGAATAAAAAGCACAATAACAATAAAATGTTGCGCCCCGACCACTCTTGTAGGGATAAACTTTATTTCTAAACATACCATTTTTACTCATGATGATGGTTTGTATAGTTGTGACATCACCCGGAGTTTTAGTAGCTTTACAAGCAAACGCTCCAATCCTTTGTTTAGTGTCAGACGCAGGCATACGCCGAATAGAGATGGTTTCACCTTCCTGAGCAGTAGGCCTATCTTTCTTTTCCTTCGCTTGAGATGGTAACTTTAAAGATCCTTTCTCCACACTGGTGTAGGTGTCTATAACTCGAATGAACGAGAGCGTCCTGCCATTGCCGTGCAAATAGCCTGCGATGAACGTGTTTTCATTGTTGATATCAATACGAGGCTTGGTGACGCACGTGAAATCAACAATGCCGAAAACCGCTGCAATATACAACGGGAAATAATTGCGGGTGGATGATATCACGTAGAGAACTTAAAATTGAATTATAATGACGTCAGGAAAAAAAAACAAAACGAAACGCACTGCCGGACTGTGTTCCAAGTTCCTTTACCTCACTGGTCAAAAGGTGTGAGTTAGGGGATGTACACTTTCCTATGGAATTCCATATCTGCTGTCGCCCGTCGTCCGTCACATTTTGCTTTTTGTTGTGTCCCAATTTTGCCATTTACCATTTCCAAACGTGCCATTTTCCGTCGTGCGTCGCCCGTCGTGCGGCGTGCGTCGTCCGTCGTGCGTCGTCCGT
>NW_019091447.1:593219-604483 GCF_001949145.1 Acanthaster planci
TAATATCGTGCAGGGACAGACAGAAATATTACATAGGCTATAGACCTAAAGTCGGGCTGTTAACGAGTAAAGTTACGTCTAGAGTAACTAAGTTATCGAGAAAAACAATCTACCCTAACAAAAGTCTATTTTGTTCATTTATTTATGTAACCAAAATGGTATTATTTCATATACACGTTACTTAACCGTTGTCAGGATATTATTTCTTCTTTCAATTGGAGTTTGGCGCAACTGCAAAAACGAATACATGTACATCTTTTAGTTTTATTGCTAAAATGAGAGTCGGGCATGGTGGATCGATCGAACAAGGACATGTACATGTGAAACTATCAAGGGTCAAAGTTAAAAATACCACTGCGCAATCGTGACAAAAAACCACGGGCGACACACGACGGGCGACGCACGACGGACGACCCACGACGGACGACCCACGACGGGCGACGCACGACGGGCGCGCCCGTGGGTTTTTTTTTTTGTCACGATTGCGCAGTGGTATTTTTAACTTTGACCCTTGATCGTTTCACATGTCCTTGTTCGATCGATCCACGACGCACGACGGCAGATATGGAATTCCATACTTTCCCTATCCTCGGCGTATTGTCTTTGGCAAGGGAGTATAAACCGAGAAAATACGAGTGAAAATATTAGCCACAGAGATTAGGATGTGTTATAGAAGCGCGTGCAGTGTCCGTTAGAAGGGCATTTTTTGGCATTTTCACACATGGCCAATCTGACAATGAAATAAATGTCTTTAGTGGTACTTTGGACGTTAGACACAAATTATCTTACGAATTATGTAAACTATATTATGTTGAACCAAGAAATGTAGTTGCTTAACTTGCGTCTGCTATGAATTCTCCAGATAAAATTTTCCAAAGACTGGCAAAAATTCTCCATTTATGAACACGTCACATTCTCTGAGTGACAGGGCGAGCCGAAGGTATCCTCGTCACTGATCAATAATTGTACTGCAACGCACTTGTTCACAATAGATAAAGGCAGTGAGGAGCTGTTTGCAGAGAAAATCGCACAATGGAAAACTAAAACATTATGAAGTATGGCTATACACGCTATATTGATAGTACGAATATCCATGGATATTTGACGGCATGAAATTGATACCAGATTCCATTGGCTCTCATATAAACACACTGCAATACTGAAATACTCTTGATATATTTATCCATAACGAATGGAGGGCAGCGAATCAGAATTATATTCACTATTGTTATTCAACATTCACTCAGAGAGACTTGGGCGAGCACAAAGTTGAAATCAGTCACAAACAATGTAAACAAACAAACAAACGAAGCAATAAAAACTCACAGATACCTTGAAAAAGTCCAAGAAGAAGCGACAAAGGGACGGCACGACGACAGCCCGCCATGACGTTGAACTGCCACTCATAACAGAGATTAATGCCTTTTAAAAGTATTATTTCGACTCGATTCATTCACTTCCAACCCACAAATGAATACGGAACTAAGCTCGAAACAGGAAGTAAACGCTTTTTATTCTTTTTTCCAGACATCCTGGTGCCTGACATAACTTTGATTTGCGGATCAAGAAGTAATATATTTCCTACAAGACCGATCATAATTTCCGGAATAAATTGAGATTGTGGTTTTTACCATAAACTACAATACCCTTCTTCACATTCGTTGTGAATATTTAAAATGATTTCCCAGATTTTAACAATTACTTGATTTACTTCCTCGTCCACTTTGGCGTCTATTGCCCTCAAATGGTATATTTTGCGGCTGTGGCTTCACTTGTTTTGGGTCATACTGCGCTTTGATCAAAAGCCGTATCCATTGATGACAACCGCTTTTAGGATTGAACCGCATGTCTGTCTGCCACAAGAAAATGAAATATAGATACAACCAGTGTTGGAGGCCTCGAGGCCGATTTTTATGGCCTCGGCCTTAGCCTCGGAGGGCAATGCCTCGGCCTTGGACTAGGCCTCGGAGATCTCTGTCCTCGAAGAATCAATCGAGGCCGCCCAATTTTCCCTACAATTCAACATGTTTTTTCAATCAAAAAGTGTGGGTTTTTTTTCTTATCATTTTTACATTTACCGATCTTCGTTAAGGTATATGAACATAAAAGTAGAGTCATCCAAGTCCAGTTGCAACATTCTTTTCTAGGGTTCCTTGTGTGTGTATTTTTCCTCGTTGAACCAAAATCACGTAATGTGAGCACGTTCCGTAACATCCGTGCGACGGTCACGGCCGCCGCTGCATATGTAGCACCTTTTTGTTCGAGAACCAGTCTCACACCATAGTCTGGCCCCCCCGTCTGCCAGTTTGCCATGAATGAGCGTTGCGGCTTTCCCAGGAGATGTTGGAGACCCTAATGTTGTAACGAGCATTTTCTCTCATCAGTCTCTCATCAGTAACCTGCCATTCTGCCGTTGACTTCAAAATAAACAAGAAATACATCTAACAAAATCTTGGCCTGGTTTGAGTGGTCGATTTGATTTGTTGTTAGGATGTATACCAATAGCTGGCCTCGGCCTCGGTCTCGGCCTTGGTAGCTACGGCCTTGGCCTCGGCCTCGAGGTTACGGCCTGGGTCTTGGCTTTAGCCTCGGAAGGCGTGGCCTCAGTCTTGACCCCGGCGGTTGTGGCCTTGACTACAACACTGAATACAACCCATACACGGTGTTTATGAGACAATGGAGTCTTTTTACTTTATGTAGAGACTTTTTGTGTGAATAAAGCTTAATTGAGGATGTCAATGCCAAAATTCATACCAGCTTAGAAACACTTTCAAGCTAACAATAAAGGGATCTAACTACCAAAAGTCATCTGATAAACGACAAAGAATCCAAATTCATTCCACTGAAAATGCCGTGCCTGCTTTTAATGCTCTTGCTACGAGTAACACAAATGTACTAGTCACATATTGATGTGACTAGGAGAGGACATTACTTGGACAAGGAACTAAATTAGAAAATAAAGTTACGAA
The DNA here is from genome assembly GCF_001949145.1 of Acanthaster planci. Next base: position 596,189 of record NW_019091447.1, read on the forward strand.
ATAAAAAAAAGAAGCTGTCAAGCCGAGGCAACAAGCCAATCTTGATCGAACGATAAGAAATTTTTGTTCAGCACTTTCCTGGTGTGTTTCAGCCCAAGCTCATCCAAAAACAGTGGCAAAGCTGCCGATGATGTCCACTCTCTTTGGCGAATATTTGGCAGTCTCCAGACTTTCCCCTTTTTACGGAATGAGTGAAGGATCTTATGTTTTGGTATTAATATGACTGGTCGTTCCCACACGTTCAATCGTCTTTTGCCAGATCGGACAAGATTGAAAGGTGAAATGCGCAACAATTTCCCGTAGGGGAGTTTCTGCCTCATGGAACAGCCTAGGCTCTCTTTCTATGAATTTCCAAGTCATGTTCTTGATAGTTGAATGCATGTTCATTTTCCTCTGCGCATAATCATGAATTGCGCATAAAAGATATGGCATTTCATGCACAGTTGTGGTCAAACGTTTAAATTCATTCAAAATGGAAGCATTCAGTCACAATTTTGAAGATTTTGGAAATACTTTGCATCTAGGCTTTTTCTGTGGCTCATGAGCAAGCACGATCACTTGATTTGAACGAGTGAGGATCTAAGATGTTTTGATTGACCAACTGCAAAAAAGAAATAGTTATCGTAAATGGATAGAGTATCAATATTCAAATACTTTCCGTCGAATTAATGCATTTAAACTTTCTTCAATAACAGTGTACACTATGCAAATGTCATGGCGTAATGATCATAACACGGCTATTTTTTGCAGGGGCACACTGAGCCCTCTTTTTCTGGAGGGAGGGGGTGATGAATGAGTTCTTAATTATTTGAAACTCTGACCAAGGAAAACTATAAACCGGATTTTTGGTTATCTAATTTCTGAGCAGGGAGGGGCAGAATCGCGCAAAGGGGTTCAGGACTCAACATTTTTGACAGTGCCTCCTTATAGTTTCGTTCATCGGATTATATTTTTAAACCTTTGTAAAAACAATTTACCTTTCGGAAAATGATGAGATTACCGTTTGGATGAATTTTTGCGGAAACAAAAATGGGACAACAGATCCACGCTCTTGGGCCATCGCAAACTCCCTCGATTTGTACAATTTTTCCATTCTTTTATGCCCAGTCAGTGTTTCTTCCTCATCATGTCTCGTGCCAAACCACGTGATCGCAGCTCGACAAGAGTGTGCTATTTTTACTTTCAAATTAGAAATAAACTTCCTCCGTCTGTTATTGTTTCCTTATTATGGAAACGATTGCTCAGAGTACTAGCTGTATAAAACGCACGCAATGTACATACTGACATGACATGTACATGTATGTTCATGTTCAGGGCATTGTGATGAACGCGTGGTGACCATCTCCACACAACACTTACTTTTTAAACTTCCTCTTTGACGTTTTACTCTTTCTTGGTCGTCATTTCATCAGCAATGGCGCCAATAGATCCAGTATTTCAATTGAAGGGACGCCTATTAAAATAGCCCTCTCTAATAATTTTACTCCCGATATAATTTCCACATGGCATTAACACTTCATTTCTCGTTAAATAATGTTCCCATACCGAAAGAATGAACCTGCTTACCACAATTTAAACAACTTATGAAAGAGAGGGGCCTACTGCAAAATACTGACACCATTTCCCACCATTTGCTTTTATCCAAGTTGAAGACAGCCCCACCAGAACAAAGCACTATATTCGCAATCATTGCAAGTAAGTTAATGAAATGGGGACAAGACGGTCCCTCGTCTTTTCCGGGGCAGGTTCCAATAATGACAAGGATCAAGGATCAGTCTCAAATAAAACCAGTACCTTGAAAGGGATCTTTCATCTCCAAGTTAAGTATTCTGAAGGTTTAGCGGAAGTTTACAGAAGTACCCTGTAAATGTTTCTTGTTTTAATGATAAAACGTACGGCAGAACCCTAATATACACATTGTGTTTACAAAGTCTTGGTTCTCATCTGCCAACTGCATCCCACAGTCATCCCATCTCATTAGCATTCAGAAAGCATAGACTCTATTTCCTTATAAACAAACGTGTATTGGCTCTGTGTGTTTATTCTTCAGAGTACATGCAATTGCAATCATCCCTACGCCGTTCAATAAATTATATTTGGGTTTTTAAGTCTCGTTTCCTTTTTTTCCCGTGCATAAATCGAACACAGAATCCCAACATATGAGTAACGATCAAAAACACCTAGGCGGGGAAGGAAACTTTCCTTCGCAATTTTTTTTTGTTTAAACAATCAGGTCTTATTTTCCCCTCCTAGAAGGAAAACGTGACTAGGGCTAAAATATCTGAGGCTGCTCGGGGTTGCTCACTTATTTTTCAAGGCGGCAACCCAAAAAATTCCGTTGAATTTGCATTTCAACGGAGATTGATCACAAATTTCAAATTGAGGGGCATGAAGAAGTGTACAGGCCACACATCTGCCCATGCCACTGCCTCCAAGGGTTTTTACTTCGAATATTTGAACAATGATTTCTTTATTATCCGACCCGTATGTGTCATATTTCGCCTGGGAACTTTTTACTAAATGCCATTTGTAATGTCACACCGGGGTAAGGAGGTGCACAATCCAGTTTTTCCTATAAAGGGAGTTGCGACATGGGCATTGCTGGAACCAAAATGGTGGATTAGGCGCCAATGCACACTGTGGTACAGTTATTAGAAGAGCGCCGCCTGTTGTCAGAAGAATTTCTGAGCTTCATTCCTCCACGCACTTGTGGTTTAACGGAGGTCGGGTGAAGGGGGGAGAAAAAATCTACCTAATACTGGGAGTCCCTTTCATACTGACCTCCACCATTAAAATGATCTTGCTAAGCCACTGAAGACAGAAAGACTTTACGTTTACCTCGAGACAAATTAAATTGGCAGGCCCAACTTCATCGGGTGCATTCTCCGGTATAGAGTTCAAATGTGTCATTTTTGTGTCGCTATGGAAGTATGGAATGTGTTTGATAATGCTTTATATGAATTTTCTTCTTCGCTGAGTTTTGTTTCAGAAACCCATGTGGTAAGAAGGTCTATAAATCAAGAAAAATCTTAGAAATGACGACAGTAAGGTGATATTTATAGCGTCTTTCTCATGTCGCCGGCCGAGGTGCGTTTCATGAATACTCTCCTATTCGCCCGTCATGTGTGCCTACCAGTGATTACCCTATTTTATTATTAGCCCGTAGTATGCCCTCAATATAAAATAACAAATTGGAAAAGATTAGTTCATTTATTCTTTCCTTATCGCCTCCAGAGAACATGTCGCCAATTTCATGACCTGATTTGCTACCATTTTTCGAAACAACAGAAAGACTAAAAATTTGAGGAATATGCCCTTTGAAGTTGCTCACAGACTAGAACGAACTGGGATTATATTATATGTGGCATAAATCTAATAAGTTTTGATTTTGAAAATATGGGAAAGTTAACCAAATAATTTTCATGTGTTACGTATGTGTAGCGCCAGATATGGTACCCATTTTCCCATAAAATGACGAACAATACAAAACAGACAACCACATTTGCTGCCACCAAGTGTCTCAGTAGTGTTAAGTGAGTTTACTGCAGTGAATGATGGGATAGAATGGAGCTCGCCATAAGGGAAAACAGCACACGAACGGGTTACTTCCGATCTCAAGAAAATAAAAGTGCATTCTTACTCTGTCCAGCTGTGGTAAGTAAATCTCTTGAAAATTTGAAAAAGATGGTTACACAAAACAATTTAATGGCCTTTGGAAACGGAAATAATCGCTTATGAAAGCATGACCTCAATTGGATCCTACCATAGAAACTTTGTTCCTCTTTCGCCAGCGTCGCCAATTAACTAAGGTTCTCATCGTAGGGGGTGAGTGGTGGAGCTGAAAGGGGACTCAAGTCCCAGTGTTTTCCTGATTACAGTGTATTTTTTTTTAATGTTTTTATTCCCAGGGGGTAACCAATATGACTGGGAGTGACTGGGAAGCGTGCACGTCTGCACCCCCCCAATAATCAGTTTGAGAGAGGAACGTAAATGTATTGTGTTGTCTTATTTCAAAGTTAAAAGAATGCAAAAGAACTCAAACATGTTTATTAGTATTGAACAAAAGCGCCGCTTGGTTTGTGCACTTCGTAACTTGCAAGTTTCTCAAGAGAGATTTCAATAATATAATGTACCAGCAAGACAGACTTGATCACGTGGCCACCTTTTCTGCGAAGCGGAAAACGGTTATAATCATTTCATTTCAGATAAAACGACTTCTTGACAGGTAACGATTTCAGAGTTCTAAGCTACAAAAGGCAATAGCACATGTTTGTTTATTTAATGTACTAAACATTTCAAGTACATGCATGCTGTTCATAACGAGCGATAACAACAACAAGACGGCTACATGTAGTTGAAAAATGAAAATGCGCCATTTCCAAAAACTGATCAACGGCGCAATACAGGTTACAACTTAAGGAAATAAATGGACATTTAAGTAATTAATGAACGTCACCACGCTGGTACCCAAACTGCAGTATGGGCATACGTCTGTCCCGCCAACAGGGAGAACAAATTTACCTAGACCTAACTCTGCTGCCATCGTTGATGTCTCGATCTTTCCTGGGACAGACACCTCTAACCCTGCGCTATAAGAATGCTAACTACCTGACATGGTGAGAGTAAAATTAGGAAATCACAGCTAAACCTACACCAAAACTAAAAATAATAAACCTCCTGGATAAAACATTATAAACACAAGGTTTTTGAGAGTTTTGTTCAAAAAATAGCGTAAAATTGTTAAATATTCAAGATTATGGTTAACGAAGTAAGGATGATAGTTCTTTTCTCGCAATAATTTAGTCAGTTCACATCACACGTGAACTTTAACCAAGTAGTTTCCCGAAAATATTTACAGCTTCATTTATTTCGATCTTCCTTTTCTAGATGGTGATATTTAGACCTCAAAGAGCCGAGGCAGTCCTCCCACCCGAAACTATTATCTCTCATTGCTTGACAGTGGCCCACGTACGCCATTGTCGTGAAAATCAGACATGCTTGTCTATAATATGATCGCAGAACACACATTTCTCCGAGACAGATCAACTTTAAAAAGTCAACTTTTCCTGCTGAAGTAGTCCATTGGGTAGGGCCAACTATAGGTGACTACAGCAATACCTTATACCACTCATCACAACTGTATTCAAATAGTGTCCTAATATGCATGCTACTGAAAGTGGGCATATGATAGCCGAAATCTACTTCCTCCTACCCTCGCGGCTGTAAGATGGACAGAAAAGTGCCTGCTCATGGGGTTAAGTTCTTTCTAAATAAGTTATGTTCTCTGAATTGAAATAACCATTAAATTTTAACCACTCTGTGTATCAACCATGCCACCATTTTAATATTAAGACGAATTTTAATTTTGATATTAAAATCTTTCGTTTTATATGACAAAGATTCTCTATTTCAAGTCTATACATCCGCCGCGCACTGCGGGAAAAATTGCATCAACGGATTTCGTCCTTGATTTTAACTTGACCTCGCGATCTTATCAATTTAGTTGGAGAATTTATTAAGGTTGTACCATGAAGCAGCATTTGTTTCGAACGTGTGTAGCACCTACAGCGGATGAGATAAATTAATGTCATGCGTTCACGCGTGCAGTATATACAATTCATAAAAAATTGCAAAAGTTAACAAAAGCGATCAGTTTCACTTTCTGATGTCTCTCTTTTGTTTGATTAGAGGAGTACCTTAACAATTTGCTCCTAAACTTCGCATGATATCTGAGTATAACTGATGTTTGTCGATAATCTCATTCATTCCAGTATGGTGTCATTGTGTTTAATACAGACTTCCGTCACAACTGTGTACTGTCACTTCACTAAATGCGTGAACCAAATTTAACCATATCTTGAGTCACGATACCAATGATCCATTGGTCCAATCTTTTAAGGGACTGCTGCCCGTATTGATGGAAAAGAAATGTAGATATAGAAATACTCAATTTTACATAACAGAGTGAAAACCACCGATAAAACCCATGTTGGGTGTTCTGAAAACACAATTCACATTAATTTTCTTCACGTAGGGTGGAATTAGAGATATCGTTCTGGCTTCTCATTCTCTAAAAGAGCACTAACCCTTGTAAACAAATAGTAATCGACTTGCAAATCTGATGTCTTAGTTTGTTCCACCGACGGCTGATGATTTATCGGTAATTCTCATAGATGGAGCTTGAATCCAAGTAAGTCTGAACTACCTGGTAGCAGAATTGGTACTGCGACTGGAAGGAAACCATAAATTGATATTAGTTGATTCAATCCTTACCCGTTTTTTCTGTCAATGGAAATTTTCTAAAATATCTACTCATGAAAAAAGTGCTATTAAGCATATACCATTGTACCACTGGAGGCATGTGGCCTAGTGGTTAGGATTTGTAGCTTCTGATCATAGGGTCAGGGGTTCGAACCCAGCTGGTGGCAGCATGTTGTGATCCTGGGCAAGTCACTTTACCCCTATGTGCCTCTCTCCACCCAGGAGCAAATGGGTGCCTGTGAGGGCAGATAAGGTAGTTTAGCCATTTGCGCCAAAATGGCAGCACCAGGCTTAGTATACTCTCCAGGGAGCTGAGATGGTTTAAGGAATGTTCAGATGATGTGTGAGCCCAATGTGCAGGGATAATGATAATACAGCGCCTCGGAATGGTTTGCTAGATAGAGGGCGCTTTACAAGTACTTTTTATTATTATTTTTTTATTATTATTATTATGTGCGACTTGGGATTTTGCCATGAACTCAATTTGGCGAGAGCAAAGCACCCAGGCACGACACGTGAGTGAAGCAAATCTTGGGTCTTTCAACCACCGTGCATTTCCAAAATTCTATGATCCCCTCAATACAGAAAATGCTCTTCCACCTACCAAAGTGTTGACCATTCCTGCTCGCGATGTTCGTAGTTTCTTGACAGCTTGAAAAACGTCTACAACCTTCTCCTCCAAGAGGTGATCCATAAGAGTGAGTATGGCACAGAAGGTTCCACTGCATCCAACACCATCACTAAGAATAGAGTGTGAATCGAGGAGTCAATCACTTGTCAGCCTACACCACTCTGAAAACGTGCATTTAACAAAGAGGCTTTCTCCCTTGAGAACTTACATGCAGTGGACAGTGATGGGTCCGTCTGGGTGGTCTCTGGTCCACACCTTAACAGCCTCCAGCACCTTGAGGAGACTAGAAGGTGAGTTTGGAACCTCCTTCCCAGAGGGCCATCCTAGGTACTGGATATGGCAAACGCTCTGAACCTCGTCACTCTGAATATTAAAGTATATTTCTTTGTTTCAAATAGGTCTTTCTATACCTGCAAAACTACAAAATCCTACACTATGAGATTTACACATGTACTTTTTACCGAAGAAACAACAATATGCCAAACAAATATGAAAAATTGGCTGCTGAGTCTATACTTTGGATAACAGTAGCATTACCAACCACAAAGCACATACCTACCTTTCTGAGTGGATAGGTAACATCAAACAGCCGTATGATGATGTCGTTGCTGTGTCGGTCCTCACGTTTGAATGTAACGGCCAAGGGGCCAAACTGTAAGCTGTCCTTCTCAGGCCAATACTGGACAACGCTTGGGTCATCGTCCATGGAATTGAGCATGACCATGCAGAATGATTTATAGTCAAACACCATTCTCCAGATGTCACCCGCTGTGTTAGGTAGGGGAGCCTGGGTGGCTAGATAGGCATTCTCGCCTTTGTGACCCTGTAGCACACATAAACAGAAACGAAAGTCAAGATGCACTCATTATTAGGATTGTCCTGAGATTGATATGTACGCTATAAACAAAAGGGAGCCTTGAGGATTCTGCTTCAAACTCACATCCAGGAAAGCTGCATTGATGTAGTTGGTACTGCCTTCACGACCATTTGTCATCAGATAGGGCCGGGTACTATCCTCTGTGAAGCAAAATGATGCCCAAGAACAATATCACAATCAATCTGTGATACGGTCTAGTACAAACGCTGTAACCTAGACTCTAGAAATATATACCTCACTTAATGGTTATCTAAAGGAAACTATTTGTTATAGGAAAGTTTTACAGTGTATTTCTTTTGTCATATCCATAGGGGACGATGCCACACACATGTTTGTGCAATGCATAAGTTAAGGCAATATGTCTTTCTCTGGGGTCTTGATTTCAAAATAACAGAATGGAAACATTTCTACACATCAACAGCAAAATGACCTGTAGTTGAGCGTCATTTTTGGGTTGTTAAAATTACAATTTTGGTATATACTTTTGCAGGCAGCGTCCATTAATATCAGCGTCTATGTCCATATC
>NW_019091447.1:605075-616683 GCF_001949145.1 Acanthaster planci
ATCCTGTACTCCTCTGCCTAGTGACTTACTAGGAATGCAGTCTTTAAATCTGTTTTTGTCAACGTTGGCGGCGTTTCTCCCTCCCATACACTGATCGTCGCTCGAAGATGCAGTGAACGACTCCAACAACTGTGGAAAAGGTTTGACGGAGACGGGCAACAACTGCCAACATTAAGCGTGTTTGTTTATCTCGTTTACTCGTCTGGTTATCAGATTTGATTTAGTTATTTGGAAAGGGTTTTTACATCAAAGAGATGCTGAGTCCTTGTTCCTCAAAATGCTTACCTGGAACTGCGCCTGGATGCCGTTGGTGCCCGTCTTCTTGTCGCACTTCTTAAGTTTGGCGTAATGTTGATGGAACTGATCAGCTTTAATAGCTGTGTTCTCTGACAGGCTGGACTCTAACAGAACATCGAAAATGAACCTGTATTGCTTCTGTTTAAACAATAACCCAGAAAGGTACGGGATCACTTTCAGGGACTTACCAATTACAAGGCATTAGTCAAGAATCAGTTTGCTGCTGTATCGTCATCAGTTATTAAATTTCGAACTCCAAAATCGACAGCGGAAACACCGACGACTCACCAAAGTCTGTACCATGAGGAAGCGTTGCTCCCTCATGTTACGGACAAATTGCAAGACATCAACTTGGCCCTCTGCCTCGGCCATGTCAAGCATCGAATCCACAGAGATGAACGTTCCTGTGCGACCAACTCCAGCGCTGAAGATGGCAATTAATGAGACAAAAACTAGACTCAAGTGTGTTAAGGAATGATCTTACTGTACATCTGTATCCTTAATACATACATAGTTACTCATTTTTTGTGGCAAATGAAAATGCAGACTTGTTTCTTATGGAAGTGCGTGATTTAATCACTCAAAGAGAACAGAGAACATCAAATAACCTGCAATGAACCACAATAGGTCCGTGTTGGGACGTTTCTGTTGCCCGGATTACCCTTACAAACTGAAGTAATGGTGAGGATTCAGGTACTTTCATGTCTGGCCAGGTGATGTACTGGAAATGGATCAACTCACGATATTCACCTTCAGGCTCACTGCTCTGTATAAGATGACAACGATATTTTAAAAAACATATTAGGATGTTTTGTAATAACATCAGAATAACAAGCGATCACGGTTCATAGAGAGATTTTTCAATTGCCAATCAATCATGCGCTCAAATGTAAATCTTTGGTATTAATGTTTCGTAAATACGTATAGCACACGTGTACTGTAGACATTCTCAGCCCAGATATTTTTTAGTTGCACAGAAAAACAATTTTTAGTGAGAGATTTACTATTGTACTTACTTTGGAAATGTGGAAAGTCCTCACTACAAAATTGGAGTGTGGTGTTTCGTCAACTTTCCGGATAAACTGATCACCGTAAACTGCCCCGTTCTCATCTGGCCAATACTGCTCGCATTTCCCCTTGGTAAGTCAGAGAAGTCCAAAGGTGACACTCTATTAGTTTTTTAAGTACGTACATTTTTGTAGGCGATTATTTTGATATGCGATGAAATAAAATGCAATGTCATATTTTCCTGAAAGTACGTCAACCTGCCTAGTAAAGCTGTAGCCATTGGAAACCATTCTGTGTGTCCAAAAGGTTTAGTCTTGATAAGGGAAAATGCAAACATTTTAAGATCTTCGTTTCGGTGATACCTTGCCATTCTCGATCAAGTTTGTCAGCATGACGATCTTTCCAACTCTCTCCTGCCACACCATGCGCCACATGTCGTTCACTGATGTCGAAGAGGGTCCTAAGATTTGAAATATCGGATGGATTCTTAAACTTAGGCTTCTGTTTCTTTTCAAAAACCTTTTTTTTTGGGTGTCTTTTCCTGCTCTCTCAAGAGTCGTCCAATACAGCACTGATTTTTTCATTAAAAATATTTTAGATCTATATAGGTCTACTTCATGATCTTGTTAGCAAAGTTCAGTAATGAGTGACAATTTACAGTTGCGAGGGTATGTTTCTGAACAATCAGCCTTTTCCTCGCGCTATCAAAATGTTGAGTGTAAGTCTACTGTTAAAGTAATCGGAATTGGCCCACATTTCACTCTGTGATTTCATTTCTAAACAAAATCAGTTTGTGAGCCTTGTGTCCTTGAATCAACCTTAAAATTAACCTTAATCAAACTTAACGGGGCCCCCATAAAAAGGACATTAAATATTTCATATTTTTTAACATGAGATAACCATATCATACGCAGTAAATAAAGCATAACTATAAACCGTGTCCCTTGATGAGGGGCTCTCTAAACCTTTAACATAAAAATATTAATAAAATACCTACCTTGACAAGCAATATACTTGGATTCTTGCTTGTAGCCCTACGCAAAGAGTAAAGAACGGCATATTATTGGACTGGACAAGGAGGCAAATCAGAATTAACTACAATTAACAATTTAAAAATCACGGTAAGAAACTCACGTTGATGTAAGAGGCGTTGATGTAGTCTGATTGTGGGTCATCTTTGAGACACTCTAAGACAACGCGAGAACAGTCATCTGCCAGAAATGTAAAAAGTGACAATTTTTGTGCTTTGCAGTTTAAGGCATTTTTTTGTTTTAACTCACACCAGGAGCATGCAGAGAGTTGTATCAATAAATCTGCTGCAAGTAGGGGAAGGGGAAGGTTGGAAGAATTGGAAACAATAGCATAATTCTTTACCTCCTAGAAAATGCAATTAAGTCATTCTATGACTTTAGGGTCCAAAACTGTGACATTTGTTTGTGTTCCTGTCACGCCTGACCTGTGTAATTCGACATGGAAATATCACTGAAATTGATTTCAAACTATTTCTATTTGTTTGAAAGGTAATTTGCATTAACCAGTACTCTTGGAAATTAGAGAATGTGTTCTGAACTTACAAAAATCATATGTCAGATGTAAGAGGGTCGCACAAAAATGGGACCCTTAATTTATAGAATGACCCAATTCTAAAACTAAATAACATGCAGGGTACATATGTTACAGTGAACCCTCACAGGCCAAAATGTTGTTGTATCTGTTCTTCTTCTTGTTGTGATCTTGTTTGGCCACACTCCAAGAGTAAAGAGGTTCTCCTGGGATCAACTGTTGGAGAGAGAATGTAAAAAAATATATTAACTCATAATGTACACTTATTCAGGAACCCGATCAAGGCGTCATACTTTTCATCCCAGTTCCCCTGGCCCACAAACATTCCTAAAACCATCTCAGCTCTCTGAAAATGAGCTCTATGCTCCCATTTCTAGCATAAATGACTGATAAAAACGACTGTCTTTGTCCTTCAAGGCACCAAATATATATTTTTGGGTGGAGAGAGGCACGGGAGTGAAGTGACTTGCCTGAGGTAACATCACGCAACCAGCATCTCGATTTGAATCCTGAACCTATTATATTTATGAGTCGTCTTGACACAAACCATGTCCACGCACCTCCTCAAATAATTTGTGATGAGATTAAGTATAATTTTGGTCCGTTTTAGTGTTTAGCAGTCCAAGCTTATGTTTAATCGCTTTTCGATTATCTTAAACTACAAACGCCATGTTCCTGTTCTATGAAGATAGTAATACTCCTTAAGCCACACTTCACTTGCAATCCCCAATGTGAACTTGAAAGTTAAAATAAACTTAATCTACCTTTGAAAACGACCCAATTTTCTCACTCTAATACCCATAATCTTGAGATGTTGGTTTGCAGGTACACCATGGAAGAATCGGTTCTTCTCAGAAACACACTTCTTCTAAATCCTGGCCGACACATCGAGTTAGCACTCACACGTTCTTTTCCGAACCACAAACCTTCTTATAAGGTAGTGTCCACAAAACCCATAGCTCATGTAACCTCCACAATGCAAAGAGTCAAATCTTACTTATCCATAATCTTTTTATTCCAAGCATGTACTTCATCTTCTCTATTTAGTATTTGAAGGTTTGTCATTGATTATAAGCAAGCCTTTGAACCCTTATACGAAGCAGATTAGACTTGACAAGCAGATTCACCTCATAGTCTTGTTGAAATCCACTGATCTTTCCCGATGTCTTCCTCTTGATATATTCTGCCAGATGTGCCATGGCCACCGGACCGGCTTGGGGGAAACTTTGAGAGGTCTTGGGCTTGGCATGAGGCTTGACATAGGGTGTAGACTTATTAAGAGGTGCATTAGAAGATGGGCCAGGTTTTGATGAATCAGTGGACGTTGTGGATGGTCTAAGTTTGGGCGACTCATCAGCTGATACCGATGTATCAGCAGATGCTCTGTAGCCGGACCTCGATGGACGACCCTGAAGTTCAACTGAAGATTAGTTTTGAATAAATTTCATTTGGCTACCGAAACACTTCAAATTGATCACATGCTTATTTGCATTTTAATGCACTTATGCCATTTACGGTATAACATGAATTTAGGCAACGAACCTCAAATTACTACACACAACATCTTGCGCCCATTGAGTGTATTGTCTGTTTGACGAACACTAGGTTCTTTTACTGCTTATTTTGGCAATGTTCATGTAAGTTTGATTGCTTAGGTATCATTCAAATCCTCTCTTTTTGCACCCAGGAATCTAAACATACCATTACACTGTTTGGCGTCTGCACAAATAGCCTGGATCCCGTCCACATTGCTGTCTACACTCAGTGATTTCCCTCTCTGCTGTCGTCTCTTCCTATGGTAAGAGAGTGACCAAAAACTCTTGAAGTGTATCATTTGACAGGGTCTTCCGTATTTAATGTAGCAACTATGATAGCCTACCTCACAAAAGCAGCTACCAGCAGCGTAGTAACCACGGCTAACAAGAGGAAAACAACGACGCCCACAACAATGCCTACAAAACTACTCCCAGGAGTTTCGGGATCACCTGTTGGAGTGAAAACAATGAAAGTAAAGAAAAAAGCTGTCCATATTCATGGTCTTTTTTGTTGGTGCGTTTCTCGGTTGTGCCCGGTTTGTGCTTTCATCAGTTCTGAAAGTTTAGTCAATTTGCTACCCAACTTTGAAGCCAATGCTGTTTATCCAAAGGGGTAAGGTTCATTCAGCGAGTTGTAAACTTGACCTCACTTATACTCCCTGTATCACATCATGCTGTAATATACTGCTGGCAATCTTCAAATAAGGATCGCATTTCCTTTGAAACCTCATTATTGATAGCGGTGGGTAGTTGCATCGGTTGTTTCAACCATCATATAGCAAAATATAATCCCATAATAGAATTCTAATCATGAAGTTTTGAAGTTAATGGCCTCGGTGCAAGATTGATAGAGAGCGCTTTGATACCCAAGAAGGGCATTCAGTTAAGCGTACCCACTTTGCTATCCTTGAATTGTCGTTAGAAATCATCATCAGGACCGCAAACTCTTTTATGCAGAAATTAAAATTCGCAAGTAATTTTAAACTGAATTTTGCTTTTTACCAATGTTAACCGTGTCTTGTAGTGTCCAGATTTTCCATGGTCCTGGTCCTATGCGAGTGTATGCCCGAACTCTGATCGAGTAGTTTGTGTATGACGAGAAATTGGGGATGGTAACCGATCGATTTGTGACATTATTGCTGTCGATAGTTTCGAATTGTCCCTGCTGGTTTTGCTTTTGAAATCTGTACTCGAAGTGTGTGATGTTTCCTTGTCTACTGCCACACGGAATTGGATCCCAGGAAAATGTGATGATGTCATTGGACACTGCTCTTCGAAGAACCGGTGCTGCAATTGGTACTGCAAAAGACCAAACTCACAATCAGTTCACTGGGTGAAAATTGATGTTTGATTGCACTCTGCCCTGACATTAAATCTTGCTCCTACATCGTCAGTCAGGACTGCACCAAGTACATAATGACAAGATTCACATTTACACCATAGAGTCCCCATCTCTAGTTTGGAAAATAAAAAAGCACTATTCCAAACCAGCAGATTAAAACGAATTCCTCATATTTTACTAAAATTCGCAAACACAATTGTAATGGAATCTTTTCACCAAAACAATGATATGAAATTTTTAACACTGCTTACTGCTTTCATTAGTAAATAAATCGATGGAATTTATTTCGCCTTCACCAGCATCATTAACCGGAGCGATGTTTACTCGGTACTTTGAGTAAAAAGCAGTGAAATAAATTGTAGCGTGAGTGGTGTTGACTGTTCCAACACATGTAACAACTAACGATGGCTGCCTCTTGCAATGGTCCAACTCGAAAAGTTCGTATGTAACTCTGTACGATGTTGCACGGCATCTTTCATCCAAGGCCGTCCATTGAATAGCGAATTCATTCCGTCTGGGTGACACAACGTGGCTAATAATATCTGACACGGCAAATGGCACTGCAGGGAGAAGAGTGATTCAGAAAAACAAATACCTATCACTTAATCAGTCCAGAAAATACATATTGTCTTAACCAATGCACACACACAAATTTGTTTCCTATAAGTCAGTAACAAATTCTGACCATTACAAATTAAGATGGATTTGCGCCGGGGAGATGTAAATTAATTTTGGATTTTGCCCTGCCCGACGTGTATTTAACGCTGTAGACTCATTGTATGCCCCGAAGGCTTGTGAAAAAACCCACAAGCGTACTTGGGTGGGACTCGAACCCACGACCTCCTGCTTACTAGTGCAGAGGTCTTAACCACTCGACCACCGAGCTTGCCGGCATCGGCTGGCTGGCTGGCTGGTTCGAATCGGATGTAGCAGCGGGTACCGCAAACAACCATTTCAAAGACAGATTTGCGCCGGGGAGATGTAAATTAATTCTGACCATTTGAAATCTTAGACGAGGAAATTCAACAAAAGATAAGTAATAACTTACCGTGAGTAAACAATTAGTATTACTGGTGTATGTTGCATTAAGCAGTAATATTATGCACAACTTTAGTCCAATCTTGTACAGTGCTAACGCCCCCCCCCGTTAAATACGAAATACACTCGGTGAACAAGTACTCACCATCAGTCTTCGTTAGTCGTGTATCATTGGACCGCTCTCCTCTCCCTGCTTTCGTGTAAGCCCAGACACTCACGGTGTATCGTGTACAGGCTAGCAGTCCAGTGTATTTCACTGAAGTGGTTGATACATTCTTTTCATCCACAGTCAGGTTGGATGTTTTCAAACTTGTTGCGTAGAGGATAATCTCACCACCCCTGCTCCCGCAAGGGATGGAGTTCCATGTCCACGTGATGCTTCCTATCGTTACTACGCTGCTGTTGAATGTAGGAGAAGCCTGTGGAGCTGGTACATCATAATTATCTTTAATTATGTATGAGTGTAACTTATACACAAAGTGCTATTCAACCAAATTTGTGACCTTTGACTTCAGCCTATTTTTGTAGAAAATGATGTACGTTTTATCTGTTACACTCACATTGATATTGTAAATTAAAGTAAGAGGTTTAATAGGAAATACCGACCAAGTAAACAAACGATAAAAGACAGTTACAAATGCATTGTGCAAATAAACTTACTGGTTTCCCCAGTTGTTACTTCAGACGATGTCATCAAACCATCACCAAAGTCATTTTGCGGTGTAACCGACACACTGTAAGTAGAGTATGCTTCCAGGTCGTCTAAAGTGATGTTCGAAGCGGTTACATTCATCCATTCAATTTGTCGACGAACTTCGCTACACTTGCCCAGGTTTATGAGGTCAACGGTAACCAGATAGTTGGATGCAGGACAAGGGTAATCTTCGGTGATATATGGCGCGGTCCACGATAGAATCAAGCTGTTATAATTGGTTTTCCGGGCGGTAATTTGAGCTCCAATTGCACCTGGGGCTTTAACAAGAAAAATGACAACTATTCTATAAAATGCAAGACATTACAGTCTTTCGCGTTCAAATGACCTCATTTTCAATGTTTGTGTTGCTAGTTCACGTTGAGTTGCTGTTGCACCCTTTGGGTTATCGTACTGATGCAAATTTCCTTGAGCAAAACTGTTTCATTAAAGACAGAAACTATTCGGTTCTGCATTGATATGTGCACGAAATTCGACTGCATTCATTGATTTTTTACAATCGGATATTTCTTTCTGTTTGCTTATTCATACAGAAGTTTTCTCAAGCAATGAAGAACCCCTTTTCAGACTGTTTACGTTTTCACCAGATGACAGCAACAACGCCATCTAGTGTCCATAAAAATTATATAACTTTAATTCTTTAAATAAAAAGTGCACCCTCCAAAACACGCAAATGCCAAAGGATGCCAATTGTTTCTTACATTGAAGGAAGGTATAAAACAACCATTCCCTGGACCCTTTATCGGCAAGGTTTCCAGTTGTATTTCCACAAATGAGTGATTTCACCTTTACAAAATAGAACTTTCTTTACCCTGGGCAGAGCCGATGTAATCAAATTCATCTCCCAATTTTACTAATTATTTCATTAAAAAAAATTACGACCAAATGCAAAACCCTTCCGTTAATTTGTACCTCTGTTCATGCTGAAAAGCTTAGTTTTTTCTTAAAATCACTTTTTGCGCATCTCTGTACCCTTCTTCAATTTGTTAAAACATTAAAAATTGACCAAGCATTTCTGGACAGGTGAGGGCGCTTTTGCTTTGATATAAATCCAGGAAGACATGGTTCGGGTTGCATGTTTTCATGTTCAAATGGTGAACCCCAAATTTGCTATCTGGGAACATTTCTGTGAAAAGGACTTTTGCTGGGTTATTACCATATACTTGCACAGCAATAAATTGCCAAAGAAAATAGCAGTGGTTAAAAAAATCAAGAAATTTTCTGTGCACAAATAAGTGCAACATTGAGATTCAGTGCTTGGGATGACATCATAGTTTGGCTCATGAATGTGCAAGTGTGCATCAGCATAAAAACCAAAAAATCGAAATGTGGGTTAAAATTGCAAACAAAAATTCAAAATCAGGTTAATTGGAACCCAAAGATGCAATTTCAAGGGTGTTTAGTAAAGTTTATAAAATATATTTCCATTTCCTGGTTCCTTTTACATGGGGACTTCCCCTGAACTGAGAAAATTTCTACCAGAGCCGGCTTCTAACCAAGTCCCATTGGGATTGTATATATGTAAATATCTCAGCCAGGGATTCACACAGACGTTGCTTGGTCAAGCCAGGGCCTGTCTTATATCAATGTTCGGTCTCTCTGATCTTTCTAGACAGCTATCTGAGTGGTTCCATCGTGAAGGGGGGGGGTTGTCGATTGATTGTTGACTGTGGCTTGGCCTTTGAGGGGAAAATGGTATCCTATCCTTACCCTACTCTGACCTTTTTTCTGCAATTTGTTTAATTTTCAGGGACTATAGTGGACACCTGGCACTGATCTATTTAAATGCCATTAGAAGGGACCGTGGGGTCTACAATACAAAAATAATCATTTGGAGAGGATCAGTGGTTGATCTGTACGGGCCCAAGACCCTAATCAGTAGTGAAAGTGCATTGCAAGGGTAAAGATCATTTTACGTGTCGAGAAAAACTGTTCCTTCAGTGATATAACGCCAAAACGAAAGTATAAATAAATGTCTACGTATTTTTCTGAATAATTAGCCTTTCATTTCTGTTCGCAAGACAGCAATGATATAACCATTGGCAGATATATGAAAACAAAAGGTCGATTGGAGAGTTTCATCATTAGAAACTTGTAATGATCAAGTTCATTATTTTGTGATACAAGTTTTACAGTGGAATTTTAGTAACCAAAAATTAAGGTGACCAAGATGAATAGATATACCTTTCCGATCGCTGTGAAATCTACGTTTAAAGCTGAATGGTCCAGTGCCTTTGGTGGTTTCCGCTGCCACTTCAAATTCATACTGCGGACCACATCGTGGGATAGGTACCACTACAAACAAACCTTCAGTCCGTACTACATCAGGTTCCTCGTCACTGTTGTACAGCCCAAACTTGTAAACGTAGTTCTCAATGATGGAGCCGTTAGAACAGTTGACAGGGTTCCAAGTGAACTCCCTCCTTGGCTCATTTTGGAAGGAACTAAAGGATGCAGTTATCACGGGTGCGAAGGACTCATCAAAAGGGTCTGAAATCAGACGATAAAGAAACTTCCTTCAGTCACTCTAGAAGGAATAAGTGTCTGGTGTCAAGACGTGTACTGAAGGACCAAACATGAAGCAAACTGTTTCCTCAACGCCTCTCAGACCTCCTTCCATGTGTTCTTTGGTTGTCAAATTAAGATCCATTCAGGTACAACCAAGCAGTTCAGTGAGCTTCGTAGACGAGTGAAGCTTGGAACAAATATCGGTAAAGGCAGAGTTTGAAGCTGATAAGAGCAGTGAAATGTATCATGCTCTGGGTATGAGTCACTCTGTTGCATCAGTTGTATAATGGCATAATGATAACCAGTCCACATAGGATTTATGATTGGTTACTGGTCTGAAACAAATGGCTTGATATCAAAGTTGCACAGTTGATCTCACGAAGTCGTTTGGCATGAACGAGTCTACAGCAGTACTTTTTGGGAGTTGACAAAATGTTTACTCTTATGGATGCTCCCAGCTGACAGCAAAGTTTCTACCGTCAAAATAGAACAATGACAAGAAACTACAGTTTGGGAATTGTTGAACTGCAGGACAAACTGAGACTGCTTACCTAGGAAATCTGTGCAGGTTGTGCTGCATGATGCCTTACTGCCATTGAATGGAAGACAGTTTTCTGCCATGGAAAGAGAAAATGATACATACATCAGTGACGGTTGAGTAGGGCACGAATGGCAGACAGGTTTAAGGCAGAGAAGGGTAACTGTGTTGTTCTGTGTTACTAATGGCAGATTGAGAAATAGGCAACCATCTGACATGTATACAAATAACGAATTTACAACAATTGATCTGCAACATAGCATGTTCATAAAAATTAATGTTTAATCTTTTAAAAGGCATTACACTTTTGTGTGTACTTCTTTAGCATAAAAATATTTGTGTCGTTGGTCCAACATGATTTTACAAAAGGAAGGGGGCCGGCACAGCCGTATGGGGCAGAGGACGCTTAAATGGAGGTTAATCCAAAGACGCATTGGCATATCTTTCGTGAAAACAATGTCCGTTTTGTAAAGTTATTAAATTACCAGCTGGGGGCAACAGGTGAAATGGAATATTGGAAGTGAAAGGTAGCAACCTAAAAATAAATCGCAAACGAAGGCGATAGGGCGCGTAAGCGCCACATCTTGGCTTGGTAATCTGAGTTTGACAGAATTTGTTTACAGAGTTGGAACACGACAAACATTAGCTGTATTATCACAAGTACGAAGTCAAGAAACCAAGAAAAATACCTTGGCAATTGATACCGGTAAATCCTGGGGCGCAGTTACCAGGACACGCTCCCGTCGTTTGATTGCATGCCACCCCATCCATGCAGTGACACAGGCGACAATCTTGTCCATACGTGCTATTGTCACAAACTAAAAACAACGAACATGAGTGGTAAGTCCATGCACCAACATGCTAAACTTAGAACGATCCATTTGCATATCCTATGGGTGCACCCTCGCAAAAAGGCCCTAAATATGTCCGCCAAGCTCATTAATAAAAGTTATAGACTCAAAATATTCTATATTAGAGAGTCCTGAGAGCCATGAAATTGAGGAATTGGAGAAATATGGCACTGAACCCCTGGCCCGGACTCTGGGTATCAAATTCTGAGTAATTTG